>BOPP01000210.1:1902262-1913039 GCA_017312745.1 Gryllus bimaculatus
GTAGAGGTGTGTGATCACCTTATCACTGGTAATATTGGCGCCGAAATCTCTAACCTCAAATACAGGAATATCACATAATGAAAGCAACTCCTTTTCTGAGGAAGCAACATTTTACTTAATGCTCGTTTTAACATTTCTAATACAACTCTATATGTTTAAATATATTTTATTATCTTGTATGACATCTTAAATACTTGTGCTTCGTATATATTTATCGTGAATTATACTACAATATTAATTAAAGAAATTATTTTTGTGTGAATAAATCAAAGCTGACATTGTATGAAGCGAGAAGCATAGTTCTTTCTTTTATATATCAACGTCTTAGTCTCTTGTAATTTCTAAAAAATCTTAGCGTAACTAATTCCAAAATATCAATTTCATAGGAAGACATGAATTAAGTGACATTTTGTACAATTCATAAATTATTGAAACATTTAACATATACGAATTGTTTACGCACATTTTGAGTCGATTTCAAATTAACTTCTTGTGCAACGATATTGCGAGTCTTTTTCTTCAACTAGAAGTAGACATCCCTGAACGAAACATAAGCAAGATTTGGCGCACGCGAATGGCAGACGTCAATCAAAAGCCGAGATCGCCAAGAAGCATTGTTTACGCTCCTGGCCAGTGTGTATTTACGACATGGCAGGGCCAGGGTGCATTTTTGACACACATTTAGCCAGCTGCTGGGGCTTGGAGGACATGACTGGGATTATATTTTAACAACGAAAATTTAAAAACTGTTTCTTAACGGCATTGCGCTAGAAACTTAGTCTACGTTTCTAAAATTTCGCGAGGGGTTTATATCGAGTACGAAATGACAAAAAAATGTCTCTCCCTCAAGTGCAAGTACACATAGACGATAATGAAGCGATCTTGCAATTGGAATAATATTTGATACGATTCGAGACCGTGTGGTATCAAGAGGTTTCGCCCCGCCCTTTTCCGCAAGCTCCACTCTGGATTGCTGCTTATTCCACAGATACGCATTGACTCTTCCCACAAAAAATTCAGAGAACCCTCACTAATTTGATACATAATAAAAAATGTTCGCAGTCTGTTCATACTGATTGTAAAACGACAGGGACGTTTACTATCTAGCCTTACAATTAACTATCTCAACAAGCCATTTAGAAATCTCTACAAAACATACACCTTATGTAAGTTACGAGAAATCATCTACTCAAAAATAAGCTTTATTTTATATTGACTTTCATGAGTTTCTTTTCCACGAAGAAGGCTAAGAGAGGTATACAACCCGTAGAATAACAGACTAAAGTGCACTGAAAACACAGATATTAAACATGTTTTAAGAAAATAAATTTGAGATGTTTTCTATTAACCAAGATTTTTACTTGGCAAGTTCATGGAGATGGACGTTTCTGAGGAGTATAGTGAGGTGACGTCTACCGGATAGAAGAAGTTTACACAATACTGTGTTTCTATTTACAAGTTTAATTTACACTTCAGCAATTCTGAACACAATATTTACAAAACTACCGAGGAAATCTCTCTCTTTTTTGGATAAAAACTGAGTGCGTTCTCAACAATCGCACTGATTGCATGCACAAATTAAACAAGTTTTTATTTATTGCATGTTTAATGCTTCCTGCAACTTTTCCCGAGGTTGGTTTTTCTGGGAAAGGACGCCGCCGCCACTGGTAAGCACATCCCGTAAGTTGAGAGTGTGTGATCACCTTATCACTGTTTAATTTGGCGCCGAAATCTCTAACCTCAAATACAGGAATATCACATAATGAAAGCAACTCCTTTCTGAGGAAGCAACATTTTACTTAATGCTCGTTTTTAACATTTCTAATACAACTCTATATGTTTAAATATATTTTAATATCTTGTATGACATCTTAATATACTTGTGCTTCGTTATATATTTATGTGAATTATACTACAATATTAATTAAAGAAATTATTTTTGTGTGAATAAATCAAAGTGACATTGTATGAAGCGAGAAGCATAGTTTTCTTTTATATATTCAACTTCGTTAGTCTCTTGTAATTTCTAAAAAAATCTTAGCGTAACTAAATTCCAAAATATCAATCTTCATAGTGAAGACATGAATTAAGTGACATTTTGTACAATTCATAAATATATTGAAACATTTACATATACCGAATTGTTTACGCACATTTTGAGTCGTTTCAAATTAACTTCTTGTGCAACGATTTGCGAGTCTTTTTCTTCAATAGAAGTAGACATCCCGAACGAAACATAAGCAGGATTTGGCGCACGCGAATGGCAGACGTCAATCAAACCGAGATCGCCAGACCATTGTACGCTCCTGGCCAGTGTGTATTTACGACATGGCAGGGCCAGGGTGCATTTTGACACACATTTAGCCAGCTGCTGGGGCTTTGGAGGACATGACTGGGGATTATATTTAACAACGAAATTTAAAAACTGTTTCTTAACGGCATTGCGCTAGAAACTTAGTCTACGTTTCTAAAATTTCGCAGGGTTTATATCGAGTACGAAATGACAAAAAAATGTCTCCTCCCTCAAGTGCAAGTACACATAAACGATAATGAAGCGATCTTGGAATAGGAATAATATTTGATACGATTCGAGACCGTGTGGTTATCAAGAGGTTTCGCCCCGCGCTCTTCCCCCAAGCTCCACTCTGGATTGCTGCTTATTCCACAGGAACGCATTACTCTTCCCCCACAGAAAATTCAGAGAACCCTCACTAATTTGTTACATAATAAAAAATGTTCGGAGTACGTTCACTGATTGTAAAACGACAGGGACGTTACTATCTAGCCTTACCAATTAACTATCTCAACAGCCATTTAGAATCTCTACAAAACATGCACCATATGTAAGTTACGAGAAATCATCTACTCAAAAATAAGTTTATTGTATATTGTTCAGTGTTTCTTTTCCACGAAGAAGGCTAAGAGAGGTATACAACCCGTAGAATAACAGACTAAAGTGCACTGAAAACACAGATTTAAACATGTTTTAGAAAATAAATTTGAGATGTTTTCTATTAACCAAGATTTTTACTTGGCAAGTTCATGGAGATGGACGTTTCTGAGGAGTATAGTGTGACGTCTACCGGATAGAACAAGTTTACACATACTGTGTTTCTATTTACAAGTTTATTTACACTTCAGCAATCTGAACACAATATTTACAAAACTACCGAGGAAAATAGTCCTGCCGCAGTCCCTGGAGTAAGACGCCTCAATCAACCTACTCGAGGCCCCATGCGTAGCGGGGTAACGCCCGAATGCATCCCGCGGTCACTTTTCCCCTCTCACTCGCTTCCCCAGCTAATCCCCTTCTTACGGTTTAACATGAGACATACAAACGGGTAAACAGCAAAAACTTTAATTTTTCGTTACCCGAGAAGGCATAGCCCGACTGCATCTCGTTTCATTCATCCGGTGTTTCGGAAGGAATAAAAATGTTAGTTAAGTTGGTATTCATAAGTAGCGCACACAGTTCTCGCACTAGTTTAGAGAAAACTTCTAACAGATGTGAACATCACCGACTCTTCAGAATTCTGATGTGAAGTCAGCGAGGTAAGAAGATGTTCATGATAGGCTTCTTCCTGTTACATTTCCACAAACTTTTAAGCGGTGGTTTTGAACGTTGGGAGTACTCTAAAAGGACATGCGAATGTTTCTTGAAAACAGACAGGAGTGAAAAATTATAATCGCCCAATGTGTTTCTAAGCCGACCACGTGAAACGTTGAAATCAATCCTCATACTAAGGAGGCAAACAGAACGGTATTTAGTGGAGCTATGCCTTTTGAGAAGGTATGTCACGGCTTAAGAGAAGTTGACCGCTGGATGCAGTGAGTATAAGCCCGCGCGCCCCTCGTGGCCTCCAAGTCACATGTCGAGCAGCAGCAGCCAGCGCACCGCGTGGGCGGAGGAATGCGCTTCCGCGCGGAGAGGCGTCAACTCGAAGAATCTCGCGACGCGGCAGATTCCGCTCGCTTGCATTTCGGGCGTCACCTAACGACGAGCCTCCCCCGCGGACTGAGCTCGCTTGCCGGCCCGTCGCCCGCTGTGCAGTGCGTCTGTCTGGACACGGCGGTCAGCTTTGCATACTTTTCCAAAAGTTGGGTCGTGTGCAAGCCCTATGCAGGTGACCACCACTCATTTCCGGAAACAAATGTTCCACCCTTTTTCTGGTTTTCCAGACCATTTTTTTCTGAGAAGATTTAAGAGTATTTCACACTACATCATTAAAGGAAGTCTGAAACTGATTGGCCTCCCTCATATCGCCATAAAGTACAAATTTACTCGACAAATAGAAATTTAGCAAAACAAATGCTGAGTTTTGACAAGGAATGTCTATTTTTATAACTAGGGTTCGGACTTTAGGTGCTAAAAACCGGAAAATATTTGTTTCATGTGACTAACATATTAAAAATGTGTTTAAACGACGAAAATATTTATTCATTACCCTATGAAAACCAGTGGAGATCGAGAAGTTTCGAAGTAAACGTGATATCATCCTCTTTATCATTCTGCACATTTCGTCTGTGCAATCTGAGGACGTTTGAGAGTTATTCATGTCATGAGTATGTTATCGCTCGGAGTGTCATTGCCTGTGGGCCCTCTGTCGTTTTGATAGATTGTGAACCAGACTCCACTATCGGAGAAGTCGCACAGTAACACGTGATGTGCGACTAACAACTATATTCTGAACTGGCATGTCTTTCACAGTATACTCACAAAACTACAGAGACTTAAACTTGCAACAATATTTGTTCCGTAAGGAATAATAATGCAATTATTCCGTTATATGTTACCAACATAGGTTGTGTTTGTTTTTCCGTGTGGCTTCTTCCAATCAGATTCCACCTTCCATTCTACTTGCTATCTTCATCACCTCTTTTGGACTAATGTTTTCTCAGATGATAGTTCCCTGCCTACCTATCATGACATGTCGTGTGCTGACTGCTATAACATGCCTGTTTTGGCACATATCAATGACCTAGTGCTTTGATACATTTCTTCATCTGTTATAACATTTTCATGTTTAGTTTTGTCCTTTTTGTTGGTTAGCTCTGTATTCCTTATATTGAGTATTCTTAGTTTTTCTTGTATAATTAATACAAATTGTTTTACATATAACAGATATGTAATTTGTTTCACATGTTAGCCTCTTTGTTCCATTGTATGCTTTTAACTCCTTGTACTTTAGTTTGATGCGGAAAACATGTTTCTTCGAAACTGTTACAAGACCTGAATATTAAATGAGTACAAATCCTGTTTTATTTATGAACACAATATAAACTTCTACGGTAACAAATTCGTCTGTCCTAAACACATTGTCCTAAAAACGAATGTATTATAAGTGTCCGATATATGACACCAATATTATTTGTTTCGACAAAATATATACTTTTAAGCAACTTAAAAAACTATTCATTTTTATTAGCATAGTGGTGAGTTTTCGTTGGCAAATGAAATAATTATATGAGTAGTCATTGCCAACAATATGTAATATTGTTGGTAATGAATCACACAATTTTTTTATTCATTTTTAGGTGATATGCAATTTGGTGTATAGAAACTACGGGAGGCTGCTTGAATTTCCACTAAACTTTCAACGCTAAAGGAGAAAAATATGAATTTACCTAAACGTCCGAGCCCTATTTATAACAGTCTAATAATGTTCCCAGACTTCAAACAATTATTTCACAAATTTCCTGATTTTCCCTTACTTTACCAGAGCAATGAAATTCCCAAATATTTTCGTAAGTTGCGAAAGTCTAACAGCCGTTGTACCCGACACTGCACGAGGTCGAACAAACAGCTACATCTAAAAATCTATCACATATAAAGTTACAACGCCACAAAAGTTTCTTTGAAGACAAGGGGAATTTGGCATACAACATTGAAACAGATGGTTGGAAGATGATGTTGAAACGAATTCATGATGGGTGCGCGAGGCACTTTTTCCAAATGTGTTTGGAATGACAACTACATTTCAAAAGACTAAAAGTACATTACAAGCGAGTAAAAATTAAAAAAAGTTATTTGTAATTTATTATTACCTTGATGAGCTGGGAATTGATCCATTTCGCAAACGTCTTTTTCTGGACGTCTTCTCGTTCGTCTGAAAAATAAAAACAAAAGCTCAGTATTCTTCCAAAGTTAAAAGAGCAAAAATAAGTGATTGGCTTAATTCGCACAAGGACTTTAAAAATTCACTTTTTACAACAACAAAAAATTGAACTAGTTAGTAAACATATCACATACATTTGTTCGCACTTGAAAATATATTAGTCTATTATACTACAGAATTTTTAGGACTGGTAAATCAAAGATATACCGTTGTGAAAAACCTTGAAAATGATATATTTTATCACATCAATGGCGTTTGTTATATATACAAAGATTTAGGAAGTTATCCCTCCTGTCAACCAAGCGTAACTCGGAAACAGTTCTAAGCTCTTAAATTCTGCTTTTGGAGGCCCGCGTCTGTAAGTCACGCCGTAACCTGTGAAATGCAATGAGTAGAGTAAATGGGATATCTGCGGGGAGCTTGCTTTGTTCGTCTCAATTTCCACAGAGAAATGGGTAGAGGAAAAGGTACGACTGGCTGCATCGAAAATAATTAAATTGAGGACATACACATACAGGTGTCCGTAAAATCCCGCCCCCCCAAAAAAACAACAGATTGTCATGGATTTTATGAAGAATGGCAGGTACAGTTTCTCCGAAAAACAAATCTGCTCCCGTGATACCGCTCACAGGGCGGGTTCCCCTACGGCGCCGGCGTTACCTGTCTCCAAGTTATCGGCGAACTGTCGCGTAATTTTCTGTGAGGGAAGCATTGCGTTTCGCACAATAGAGTATTGTAATATAGACGAGTATTTTGTGTTATATTCAATTGATCTTAATTTAGTACGTTCTCAAAATGCGGCACAATTCAAATTAATTCCTGCAGTATTTTAGGGCTTAAAAATGAATACTGGGCGCGATCCAAGAGGTAGAAAATAAAACAGACCTTGAGTAGTTTTTCTTGTATTTATTCAGTATGATGTATTGTCCTGAGCTTCAGATAGCTACATAAATGATATCTTCATAACACATCACTGCAAATACAGTCTATACCTTAAAAATTTTTGTGGAAGTTCAATTAGAGTTCAGTCACCGTTCGGTAAACGTAAAGCTCAAAATCATCCAAAAGATCGCTTCGCACCGTGTTTATTTTGATGGAAAGGCGAGATAACTCCGGCCAAGGCCACCGGCAATGAGAATCGCCAGCAATGAGCTTGTGTTGCAGGTAGCGTCACGCTACGAGCGTTAATTATAATCTGGGCCAGTGTCAAACATGTTGTGTGTATGCGTGTTTCTTTATAAATTCCGAAAGGGATACGACAAATTTTGGTCAGTATTGATTATAATATCCAAAAGAGCCCTAAGATGGTGATATTGTACTTAGTTTAGACATAGTAGTAATAAGACATAGAAGGCCATTTTGATTACATTTATGTAGTCGTATGAAGAAACGAAGACGTTTTATTGTAAGTTGTGCACGTGAAGATTTGATATCAAAGATTTTGTATTTTTGAAAATTTCCTTCTTCTCAAAGTTACGAACATTAATGTTTCTCTCTTTTCTCCGATTCTGTGTGCTTTTCTTCGTGACGTAGTAAAAAATCTTCTACCCGAAGCACGCGCTTCCCATACAGGACGTAATTCTCACAACCCTCACGTAAATACATTTCTTTGGTGTGTAGCTTTGACATCTCTGGATCCTCCTTGTCACAACGAAAAAGGGTATATGTGTTAAAGAGAGACGGGACAACAATATACGAGACATCCTATATAAGTAAGCGGCGGTCGCCTGTGACGAAAATAAAAATTAAATATTCCAAAGTTCCCGAACAGAAGGGAGCGCTCTCGCACATGCTTTATGAGCTGGCGAACGCTGGGCAAGCTGCTTCTGTGGTTGACCACAGATGGGAGCGGTACCTCCTTCGGAAGGTCAGACTCTGCGAACATGTTTGATGGTACGCGCCCAATGGGTTTCCTAATCGCAGTTCATCGGCATGAAGAAATAGTTTGTTTTAACTTATGAGTGCAGAAATAAGCAAACAATCAGGTAATATTTGCGCGAGTGTAACAGTCCATGAAAATCCGATAAAAATGCATTCTCGGACTTCAGAATTGAATTCTGGACCCTACACACACGTGCGCGCACACATACACACTCACACAGAACAGAAAACTCGAAATGATCATTTTTACTGTCAAGGGGGTTCAAGACTTGGGCCAATTTTATAAGATTTGCTTGTCCAACAGTAGACACTTGGCTGACCTGTGTTCCTCGCCTGAATTGCTCAGACTTGCGCCGCGGCGATAAGTCTCAACCTGTCCACTGCGAAGCTGCACAGGGAATGGGTGCAATTGCCTAAGAAGTGCGTTTTGATCGGAGACGAGCGTGAAACATCTTTATATTGACTGGCAGAGAGCTTCTTATGTTCGGCTTGTTGGAGGAGAGATTTCGATGCGCAGTCGATTGCGTATTCGTCGATCAGGGAATTATCGCGTTTCGAGAAATTCAGGAAAGTATTTTCATTTTGGTATAACAATTTTTTTAAAAAAAGTAATAAATGATAATTCTTCAAAATTACTTATTTTCATCAATTAACAGAAAAAATATCAAAATGGGCATAAACCGCCCTTTAGGACCTTTAATGCGCTATTAGATACTTTCAGTAGATCTACATACTGCGTCATAATTCGTAAACATCTGCGATTATTTTCAACAACCTCCTAAAGAAATTAAATAGGCATTTGACCGATTTTGCCCCATGTCTACTCACAAGAATATTCGTCTGGCCGACGTCAGTTAATGACCCCAGAGAACTTTCAGAAATACACAATTGCTCACTGAGCTGCCAAGATTAATGAGAAAATGTACACAGGTATGCATGTGAATGTGAAACTGATATAAAATATGTACTACATATTTTGGAGTATTTTACATATTGGTCTCCATATTTGCCCGATTGTTGCTGTATACATATGCACACATATTGCTATTTGATGTTACATAAGAATCTCCGCTCTTGATATGACGTCGGAGAGTGGGAGGGGGAGGGGGAGGGGGTGTAGCCTCTGGAGCCGGTCGTGCTCCATGAGGCATCGAGGTAGGGCTGACCAGCAAGGTACGGTGCCCGCTTCGATATCATCGGCGACGGTGACGAGGGTTTTGACGGCGACGACGACGGAGGGGCGCGCTGGGTCAAGGTCGCGCTATCATATGAGAGGGCTGCACAGCAGAAGCTCCTTGCGCTGTGGATAATAACGTACCTCGCCTACACCGCTTTGATTATTTTGCCAAAACGAATATTTGGTTTTAGAATTTTTTTTCCCAAAAATATTCAGAATGTAGTTTAGGTTAATTTTTTTAGAGGTTTGTTTCTTTAGAGTTTTAAATTATTAGATCACAGAAACGAGGATGTAAGTGATTTTGTGTAATGCTAAATTCAATTTAAAGGAAAAGTGATTGAGAATGGTTATTTCGGTGTCATTATTTTCGTTAACTTGGGTGTGAATATTAAACCAATCAATCAATGTTAAACATGAAAGCCAATTACATGGTAGGACATAGTTACGGTAATCTTTAAATGGGATGCACAAAACAGAAAAGACAGCTGAATATTTTTGGTAGAGTGGTTTGTCTGGGAGTAGTCGATTCATTGGTGAGTGCAATGAACACCCCAAGAATGTTGGGAGTTCTTTTTGAGCTGTGTGTGTTACTGAGACCGTAGCAGTCCACCATGACATTTTTGGGTTCAAAAATTAACTGCTTCGTTTTCAAAATGCAAACAACTGATCTCTTCTTTTTTCGTAGCGATTCCACCGACAAGCCACTGAAAGCAAAATTCCTTGACCCTCAGTTAACACCCTACAATTTCTCGACATGCCGCCCCTTGCTTCTTTGCAGCTGCTGCGGTGTGTTGCCGTGCCATGTGCTGTTGATGTGTTGGGGCGTAAGGTCGGTCTTTAAAAGATCAACGCCGACGGCGGCAAGCGTATATGCAGTGTCTTGCGACCAGCGATTGGGAGGTCGCGGGTTCAATCCCGGCAAGGCGCCAGAATTTCAGTCCACGGTTTAACATCAGTGAATATGGTAGGTGCCGGAATCGTTTTGGTAGACCGACTGCCCTGACGAGTGGTTTCCTTGATCTCTTCTAAGAGAATGCTGGAGCAGTACTGTATAAAACGGGCCATGGACCGCTTACCACTATTATCGTCGTCTTCGGCCCGAAAAGGGGAGCCATGGGGCGGTACGTCCTGTCTTAACCCTCCGCGATATAACCAGCGCACGCCGGCAGAGAAGTCTTGACGCTACGTAGGACTTCTGCTACAAACGCCTTGGGACATTCAGAAGACGAAGAAATAATAATTGTTTCTGACGAAATAAAAGGCCAAAGTCATGTTTATTCATAAATATGTTGAAGATTTTTTTACGAAGATATTAAAATGTGCAGTATCTCACTCCTCTAAGAGATGAACCTACGGTGACGAATAAGGAAATTTTAATGAAACTATCATATTCCTAAGCCGGTATATTAACATACACACACACACACACACACACACAGATGCGCGCGTAGGCGAACACTAGAGATGCACATTGTGGCGAGCAGTCTCCTGGAAGACCATGCTTCACGGCGACGTTCTTCACCTGATATCCCAGAGATATTTCCATCTCATTTAACGCTCACCCCGTTCGCCAGCCGCGCTGCGGGGCGCTGGGCGATGGGCG
>BOPP01000210.1:1913283-1937619 GCA_017312745.1 Gryllus bimaculatus
AGGCTACACTCTGCTCATGCTTGGACACGATTTTATTCGTTTTAATGATTATCCGAAAATATATTTGCTTTGATGTTTCGTGTCCAAAAATGAAGATATTGAGAAATATTACGGGAAGGTTCCCCATTGCCCTCCCCGGGGATTCGCGACTGTACTTTGCATCTGCTACATGTGGTAAGCTTCCCATAGGACGTGACTTAATGACATACGTAATACAGAGAAAGTAATGCATTTTCGTTAAAATCTTGCAATCGATTTCATGTTTTGAGGTCCCCTATACCAAAAAGTGATTTTTGTTTTCAATATGTACATTTTGTTTGTGAATGGCACTAGCGTCTAAAGATTTTATTTTATTTTTTTACAATTTTTGCCAAAATGAATATTCCTTGGTAGATTTGGTACAACTTTAACCCCTGCAAGTTTGAAAAGATTCTTTGAATTATGAAGGTACTTTTTTTATGAAACCCGTGGAAGATTTTCTTTTAATATCTAAAATTTTGTTTCTTTAAATTTGTTGCAAGAATAGAGCGCAATGCTTATAGAGATGGCATAGTTATAATCTTCAGTACTAGCGCCACAATTTAAAATTTTTTGCAATTCTCAAAAATCCAAAATACCCTCAAAACTTTAATTTAAAAATTGCAGGACAGCACGTCGTGCCAGATCGATCAGGGCATTATGGAAAGTTCTACGAACATTTTGTGGTGTCGTTTACAAACTGATGAATACAAGGACATTGAGAGAAAAATTCTTTTCGGAATTCAGAAGTACGAAACACGGGTTTTGACTACACTACGTATTAGAAAAAGTAATTTACTACACATAGGTAGCAAGCCGCTGTTTTAGTTTCGAAAATTCGTGAATTAAGTTCATTGGAAGCAAACATTTAGAAGAATACGAAATAGACTACGGTCAGAAGAAGTTCACATTAGCCAACACGAGGTGACTGGAATATAAGTTACGGTGATCAGTAGGTAGCGGATTTTGATATGGGATTTTGAAAAGGGAGCGGATAAGAAGATTTTGAGAAGGGGCGAGGCAGCTCAGTTTCCCGTGAATCAAATTATTTTGTTCCCGTGGGGCCAACTTCTTTTGTCATCAAAGAAATTTTAAATATTTTATTCGGTAATCAAAACTTATTATCTACACTTAAAAAGGAAAACAAGGCTTGGCCTTTTTGCAACTGCATGTGGTTGGGTTGAATTTTGAATATTGTATTGAAATAGTGATGCACTCTAAAATTAATATTTAATCCCGATTTCTTATGACATTTCGAAGCACAAAGGGCGCGAAAAGCTTAACAGAAACGTTTCTGTGTATTGGAGTCACTTGGGAATAGCTTTAGGTTTGAGGAAAGGAAGGAAATACAATTTCAGAAAATTGGAACCGTTTGAGATAAAGTACTTGAGCGCTAAACTAGTGCTGTGCCCTATTGCTGTTCGATCACCATCGAACGCGTAACTTTCGATTCATACAGTTCAGCACAAAAGCGCCATGTTTGGCATCACTGAAGCCATAAGAGACCGTACTTGACTCTTAAACCCAGACGCGCCACACTCATTAATTCTGTGGTGAACATTTGTTGCACCATGTAAATATTGTTTAAAGCAAGTATCCCTAAAATGATACTAAAAACTAAATAAGCAAAAAATTCATTAAAATGACATAGAAAGGTAAAAAATGACTTGTCAAAAAAAATGCAAAAAATGGCGTGACAAAAGGAAATCAACCATTTTTATAGAATATAAAATGAATTTCTATACTAAACGGAATTGTCCTAAAGTGAAGAGAGTAAAAAATGCTTTTTCATTCAAATCCGCCTAGTGATGAGAAATAACATATGTGATAAACATGAATCAGAATACCGGTGAGAACCGTTTAGATCTGTGAGAGATAAGATGTGTAGTTTTGAGAATTTCGTTACAAACAGCCAGGCAATGAACGAAAGATTGACTGGAATTTACACTAAATCCTACGAAACTGTCACCACTACAGAAGAATCAACGCACAATGTTTGTATTTTACAATCGATTTTTCGCTATTAATTAGTGTATAGTAAGTAACTAAGTTAAGTAATAAGCGAGTCAAGTATATAATTGAAACGAAAGAAAAAGGAAATAGAAATGGAAGAAGAAGGTTTCGAGGCTTTCTCTTGAGGGGGAACAAAAAACAAAAAGTAGTGTGTCAGTTGTGAAATCTATTGAAGCTAAAATTCGCTTGGGCGGTATCAGTGGGTAACCGACAGATTTGTTTACTGTTGGCACCAGTCAAAAAACGTTTTCTTTGAGTGGCGAAGAAAAACTAGGCTTCAATTTCCCTGGAAACGGCTTCTTGGCAACACTTCCTCAGGCGCTTGAAACGTCCACAACGTGCAAAGTGCTGAAGCAAACCAATGCACAAGAAAAATAATTGTAGTATATTTATTTTTTATTTTGCCTTCCTAAGAAAATTGATTTAAAATAACTTAATTGGATTACAATGACAAGCTGTGTAACGTCTGAAAAAGAACATGGATTTGCAAGTTGTTCCCTGCACATCGGATACAAAACCAATGTCCTTGATTACTTTTGAAAATCAACATGTGCAAAATGTGCAACGTGTATCACAAGCAACGAAGTGCAAAAATATCACCAAATAGTTTAAAAAATATGTTTTAGTGGTTAAATTTGTTCAACGAATTGGTCACCCCAATCGGGATTCGAACCCGGATCCCGGTGTTTCAAAACCTCCTACTTGATCTCCTGGTTCAAAGTCTATGATCAATTTAATTATTAAAATACATTGGGTATTCAGTAATATAGTCACCACTTTGATTTCTTTACTGCTGCAGAACATATTTTCGAGCGAATTTGAGTCCAAAAAGGTGTCAGGGTGGTAACGATTAAAAGAGTCACATCTTTCGTTGTGAACGAGTGAAAAGTGAATTCGATGAGAATAGTCGGATACACATTTTATATTTCCAGAATTCTCAAAGGACCTTAAAAGAAGGAATCTTGAATTCGAGAACAGAAAAATTAAAATTAGAAGAAACTTTTCTAGGGTCGAAAGGTAGGAGCTGGGAAGAAGGTGAGGCAATTCCGAAAAGCTAGCATACACTAGAGATTAAAAAATCAGCTAGTGTGAGAAAGTCTGTGCCATTCTGTAGTACTTCTAGTTTGAAAGTGCTTTATTTTCGTTGATATTTCTACTCAATGTATAATTAGTCGGATAACTATCACAGACGTCTCTGCAGTTGTTTTTAAATCATATTTTGATGATGACGATTTGAGATTAATTTTGAACAATTTTGAATAATCCTTATGAGCAATTTACTTATGTTTTGATGAAAATGTTTTAATTTTCAAAATTAGAAAAGTAACTAGTTTGCCCGAGGAGAGTAGTGATTTTATCTCAAGCAACACACAATGAGATGCAATTTTCGAATTCTAAATAACGCCTTGAAAGGAAATTTTTTTAAGATTTTAGTCAGACCCAATTATTATTCGATGTGTATTGGAAATTCGAAGTGTGGAAAAACAAGTTCAAGAACCCGATCACAAGCTCCAGTAGACTATTAAAGGTTTGACGACGTACTAACTGCACTAGGTAGACCTCATTCGTTTAAGTGCGCATCTAAAACAATTTGCCACTGACGCTTTGTGCGAGCGCCATTCGACTCGGCGCTACAGCAGAAACGGTTCTGCGAGTTGCAAATGAGGGCGGTACAGCACAAAAGCAGCTTTGAAAGGGAGTCGAACCCGGAACGCCGGGCCAGCGACCCCGTCGAGATATATTAGCAGCCCGCGGGCCACAGTCACGCCGCTAGCCCCCGCTCAACCTCACGCTCGCGAGACAGAACTAGTCTGGTGGGGGCAGGTTTGATACCGGGCTTCGATACCTGACGGCCCGAGCTTGCTTGGAAGGCATCACAAATGATCGTTCACAATGGACATGAGTTTTCCTCACTTCTAGTTCACATGCAAATCTGCAATGACCTCACATACTCGTACGTACACAGCTGGTGTTGTGCAGGGGATTGCTAAAGAAGCAAAACTTCTTTCGACTGGATGACCTCAAACATTTGGACCAAAGCTATCGCAGAGTTTCATCCAGTACATTCACTGCCGTCTCTACAGAACGATTTATTTTGCCAACTGTAGGCGCCGCGCCACGCCGCGCCCTGTGGCTTTGAGGGCCCTCCTGAACCGCCTACGGCCGCCACAAACACTGCATCCGCTTCTAGACTGCCATCGGCGCGGCGCGGCGCGGCTCCTGGCCTTCAGCCAAAGCGACCACGACGGCACCCTGCGCGAACTACTCTGCCGCACTACGGTTTCTGAGACGCAATCCAGCGATTTTCAGAATAAATTTAGACAAAAAGATTAGACACTAAAACCAATAAATGTTAGTTCTGAAATAATTATTAGCCTGAAAAAGGACAACAGAGCGGAAGTCGCATTGAGGAAGAGGAAAAAGAATATGGAAAGAGTATGAAGAAGGAGAAGAAGAAAAGTGCAAAGATGCAGAAGATGTTTTGAAGAGTGATGAAAGTATTTTGAAAGATAATAAATCGCAATAGATGTTTTGGATTCAGTAAAATTAGACAGTGAGTACGGGTTAAGCTGGCATGCGTTTATTCAACGTTTTAGTAAACAATTGTTATTATTTGGTATATTTTAAACTTTTTCTGCAAAACTAAATGTGGTTTTGATGTTATAAAGCGTATGTTGCATTTACACTTGCTAATACACAAATGGGCCTCAGTGTCCACTGTGTCGCGCATCCCTTCGTCACGAGGAAGCTACGTCCCGGAACCTTCTGTGATCATCACGTGCATAGGGAACCGTTCACTGTTCATAAGATGCAGGCCATTTTTCGGATTTCTGCGACTACAGAGAGAAAACGAAATCGAAACAGGCTGTCGTAAGAAATTTCGCGAGCAATCTCAGGCTAGACAATTATGGAGTGTCCTTTAAACACGTCACTAATGCTGCAATACATCGCACAATAAGAGAAACAGTTGTGTTTCCAAATCAAACAATGTATGCCCATTATATTAAGATTAAAATTTCATCAGAAAACAAAGCTATTTTTTACTACAGCAAACAGGCTAGCATTCGAGCAATCACATCCAAAGAAACACGGATTCACTCATTTTGAAAACAATATATCAAGAATAAGGTATGTAAGTATAAGGTTATAATACTTTTGGGAGAGAATATGCACTCATCTGTAACAAAACAATACTGAATTATGGAACGTGTATTACAATTACATTTTGAAAATAATTAGCAACATTTTTCCATTTCGAGAACAATTACAGAATCTGACATTCATTTTGAACAATAAAATTAATACGAAACTAAATGTGCTCACCTATAAATGAAGTATCAGAAACAAAATGCAATGCTCTTCTACTGTATGAAAAATCTCTTCACGTCTATGAGATATTTTGGTCATAGAGCTACCTCCACGGAAGTAGCCAGCTATTCACATTCTCTTCAGCCTTTTCGATCAGAAAACTATCACATAAGCACTTTCCACCGGGGCTTAAAACTATGACGAAATTATAGTACCCCGGAAGGACTATTACCGTCTTAGCGGCCCCAGGCGTCAACTGGAGGTCACCAGGGTACCGCTGATCGGGAGGTCCTAGGGTTCCAGTCCCGACGGTGCCAGGTTTTTTCTCTTTCTTTTTTTTCTTTTTTTCACAGCCGGGTCAAACTCAGGGGCCGTCTGGAGGAAAATTCTAGCAGCCGGCTGCTCTCGTTGGCAGTTTCCCGTCGTTTCTCTCATAAACACTAGAGACCGGCCCGTAATCTTTTCCTTCTTTGTCCCATCTTCACCCTTACTTACTTCTCACACTTACAATGCACCACACAACCGCATAAGCGGAAGACCAGTCGGGAGCCCAGAGTTTTTTTACGGCTGGGGCTGTGGGGATACCCGTTTGTTGAAAAAACACAACCTGCTGCCACGGGGCAGGTGAGGCGCCGTAATCTGCACCAATTAGCGATAAACATGTTTCGTACACTTACGGGACGAAGAAACCTTAAGCCATTACTTGCCCTGAAATCAAGCTATGGCTTATTTCAAAACCGGAACATACTATACATACAGGCGCGGAGCGGGACGGCGCTGGCGGGCGGCGGCCGGAGCGGGGCCGGGAGGGCGGAGGGCGGGGAGCGGGCCGGGAGCGGGGAGCGGCCGGGAGCGGGCGAGCGGGGCCGGGAGCGGGGCCGGAGCGGGGCCGGGAGCGGCGGCCGGAGCGCGAGCGGGCCGGGAGCGGGGCCGGGGCGGGCAAGCGGGGCGCGGGCGGAGCGGGGCCGGGAGCGGGCCGGACGGCGGGTGGGAGCGGGGACGGGGCAGAGCGGGGGCGCCGAGGGGGAGCGGGCCGGCTCGGGCGCGAGCGGGCCGGGAGCGGGCGGGAGCCGGGACGGCGGCGGAAGGCGGGAGGCGAGGGCGGGGGTGGGCCGGAGGCAGGGCCGAGGCGACGGGGACGGGGCGGAGCGCCCGTAGCGGGGCCGGGAGCGGGGCCGGAAGCGGGCCGAGCGGGGCCCGGGCGGCGAGCGGGGGGACGGGGCGGGAGGCGGGGACGCGAGGCCGTGCGGGCTGCGGCGGACGAGCGGCGCCTCGGCATGGCGACACTGGCGCCGCCCCGCCCCGCGCCCGCCGCCCGCCCGCCCGCGGCGTTCCGCCGCCCGGCAGGCGGCTGCGGGACCATGACCGGGTTGCGCGATTGGGCGCAAGGCGCTGCCACCGCTGCGCTGCACGCTCTTCCGGCGGACGCGCTCCGGCGCGCACCGCCCGCACTCGGCCACCGCCCACCGCCCACGCGCGCGGCGACGGAAAACGGCACACGCTAATCGTACACGAGACACGCCCGGGCTGAAACGCCAGGCAGCCTAACTTAAGTAGGAAGGTCATATTTTTATAAGCCCAAGCTGAGATAATTACCAAATACTTCGTTGATTGATTGATGATTCCGTCAACAGCTAAGGTCATTAGTCCCGTAAACGTAGTGCATTGGAGGTGCCGGCGATCTTCCACTGCTACATGGTGAGAGCCGGCACCGTACTCCCGGCGGCTAGGAGTTTCCCCTAACCAGGTATCTCCCAGCGGGGGCACCGCCGCAGCCTGGACAAGCTCGAAGCTCCCGGCCGGTCTCCCGGCGTGTGTGGTAGTGTGGTGCCTGTTAGTGTAATTGTGGGTAGCCGAGATCCGTAAGTCCGCGGCTCGGGTCGTTGGGAACAACGGGCTCGGGGTTCAATGGTTCCAATCCCGCCTCAGTGGATTGATTGGTCATTTCGAGATTCAAAGCGCGTCAGCTGCTAATGTAATTAGTTGATTTTTGCAGGCAATCGTCTAACCCATTTGAGCGTTGGCCAGAGGGTTTGTCTCCTAAAGCGCAGCAGCGACGCAACGCCGGCCATTTGCAATCTAGCTCACGAGGCGCGGCTGCATCGTTCGGTCAGTTTTCCCCTCTCCCTCCTTCTCAGCTAATCCTCTTTCACTTTTCGTTGCCTGAGAAGACATAGCCCGACTAAACCGTTTTTCATGTTTTTTCTTCGGAAGGTGACGGTGACTTTCCCTCGCTGAATGGCCAGATCTGGCGCCGACCAACCCGTCGGCGTGTGGAGTTCTCTGCAAGAACGGCGATGGTGTAACGGTTAGCGTATCGGACTATTCTACCCAAGTTGGTGGGTTCAAACCCGATCGAAGCCGTGGATTCCTAAGGGGCGAAAAAATACTTCGGACGCCTTCCTTCGGAGGGGAAGTAAAGCCGGCTGTCCCATGTTAGTAAATTTAGTTGCAGGTAAAAGATCCTCAAGCCTAAATCACGCCTCTGAGCTAAATTCTAATCGCCTGTTTGTCGCCCAAGAAATACCTCCTTTCTCTGCTAGTTTGAGAAAAGGAGCGTAGCAAACTTTGCGTGGTCCGACGGAAGAGCAGGCCTCATGGCCTGAGTCTCGCCACGTAAAATAAAGCATTAATTCAATTCAATAATTCTATTGAAGAAGGTCTCTCCCACCAGCAGGGTACTGTTCCAGACGGAACAAAGTGTAAACTCCCGATTGATCTCCCTGCATGTGTGGTAGTGTAGTAAGTGTAAGATTGTGTGTGTGTGTGTGTGTGTGTGTGTGTGTGTGTGTGTGTGTGTGTGTGTCAGTGGTGACGATAAGACAAGGATTCGGCAGGAAAGATAGCTCGCGATCCGTGGCCCGTTTGTTAGCACACTACTTCTCCGGCATTTACCTGGTATTGATCGCAAAAACCATGAAAAACTGCGTATCAGAGCAGCCGGCCCCCCTCTGCAATATGCTCACAAACCCTACGTAACACATTTCAACCTCCTTCCTTGTATTAAATTGATAGTGACCATCACCCGTATTCGGCTATTAGGGACGAGATGATATGCGAGGTTCTTTGACACCTACAAACAGGCAATTGCAAGAAGACAATGCGAAAAAGGCCCGTGTCCACATGTGCAGTCGGACGGGAAGTTGCTGAAAGGGCCAGAAAACGACTTAAAGGAACTGCAATCAAACAATAATGCATGTTATGTATCGAAATTGGGTATTGGGGAGAAGAAGACAACTTTTCACTAGTATATTCGACTAATATACTCATGGAATTTTACTTTATAAATAAAAGTTAACAATAAGTAAACATTTTTAAAATGTGATAAAATATTGCATGAATGATTTAGTAATAAAACTATTTCAATGTAAATGAGAATTATGTGTATGTAAATTTCTTCACTTAAAAATTGCCGTCCCTCACGGCCTCGCAAAACGTCGGAATATTATTTATCTTCGTTCGCGAGAACCAGAGCGGTGCATACAGCACACGCAGCGCAGGTTAGGCCAAAGCCATATTTCACGCGCCAGCACGGGGTGTCGCGAGCTGCCCCGCGCAGACAAAGCGGCCGGCCGCCAGGGAAGACCGCTCGCCGTCTCTCGGAAAAGCCACGGAGCACGAGGAAGCAAACGGATCTGATAAACCTGCTATTAATCACAACGCTTTGCGTGTCACGGCGCTCACGGTGCGTGGAGAGGTTCGGTCACAGCTCCTCTTCTCAGCCTTTGTTTTCTCTCTCGCGTATCATCTGAATCTTTAGAAACAGATAAGCGCTCTTGTGCTTAAGTCTGAAAGCTATTACCCTGATAAATTGACCTTCATTCGTTTACTAACAGATATTTATTTCAAAGAAAATAATAGTTTAAAAAGTGCTTAAGTTTGAAGTAAAATCTCGCGAAACTACTCACATATCCGATAAATTGCACATGACCTTATTTCAGGTTGTCTCTTTCAGCTTAGACCACTTAGCAAGCGTTCACTACAGGCAGACGTTTTGCCGTCAATCGATTTTTATTATCAAGGATCCACAAAAATTGTATTATGACCACACAACGTGTTAGTACACAACGTGTACGAAACAGTAATTTATTCCAAATGTGAAAATTTATCCGCTTACCAGGGCCTGGCAATAAAAGATTTTGTGTCGAAAATTCGCCGTTTTCCGGCAGAAGATTACAATTTTTTTTCTCTTCTTACGAAGCAAAGGCGAGAAAGTAAAACTTCAAGAGGTCGCGTCAAATGTTTCATAGTGGGCTACCAACTACAGGGCAGAGAAGACCGCGCGTTTTACTCCTCTGGTGAACAAAATGAATGGGCAGAATTTATCAAGGCGACGCGACGCGTTTTGCCCCTCGCTCCCAACAATGGCGCTGGCGGCAGCGCAGTCTTGGCCACGCGCCGCCCCTCACCCCTGCCGCATTCCGTCCGGGCGTACGGCGTGGCGGGGCGGGGCGTAGCGGAGTGGCGTAGGGGAGGGGTGTAGGGAAGGGGAAAATGTGAAGCCTGGCCGCGTTCCGGCGGGGGTGGTTGGAGAAAAAATGTGTTCGTCGTCGCCCTGGAATCGTCCCCACATCTTCTGAACCGTCTCTTCGCACGTTGACGCAGTAGCCGCACGCAGTGCTGCCTTTGGGTTCCCTACGTCACTACGCCGATGTTCTTAAGCTCGTTCAAGCAGAGCGACCCTATAAATTCTGCATTGTAGGAAATGCGAGGTGGAGAAATCATTGCTAGTATGTGAAATTGGGATTCTAGAAATTTCTGATTGCGTTTCTCGTAGACTCATCTGCTCTAGAAGCAATTCTGTAACTACTACAAAGCAATGAGAATGCGAGAGGTATTTTATGACGCACTTCTCCGTTTGAACAGTTTTACGGACAAAGTTTTATTCTTCTTTATTATTCATTTTTCCTTCTTTTCCAAAAAAAAATCCATTTCAATAATTCTCTGAACTTGTCCTTTAGCTTTTGTAAACATACGAAACAGTTATCTTATGGTTTTTGCGTAAATATTGCAAAAATAAAGAAATGAATTTTTTTCAATACATGCTGACTGCAATTGTAAGAGAATTAGTCAAACAATTTTTAACATTAATTAGAAATCGAAAGAAATTGATGTTTTTAGTGGATTGTGGTAAAAGCCACAAATATCCAAAGTTACACTGTTTAAATGAATTACACACAATGGCGGATTTTAATAACTGGGAAAACGCAGTCCCGGAGCTGGCGACCAGCCAAACCTCATGGCCTTCCGTAAATAGAACACCGCGGTGCTGTTTATGGACACAAAAGGGCGCCGCTTTTAATGCACGAAAAATTCATCTGACATTATCTCGCTTGTTATTGTAAATCCCTGTCCGGAGAACGTCAGTAATTAGAAGTCGCAGTAACCAAAATACTCAACTCATTACGAACAGTAAAAGAACTGCCCCAGCAGAATGACTATTTCTTTTCTTAAAACTTAGATTATTAAACTCAGATCATTAAAGGATCCTTTACTACACGAGTTGTATTGCATGAGATGACCTTAGAGTCATTTTCTGATGGTATAATGCTAAGATGACACGAGAGAAAATGTAAAAAAATTATAAAATATTGAACAATCTAACGTCACATCAATAATTCCAGGCGGAATATATAATTTCCCAGATAGGCACTTTATTCCCATATCCCTTCCGGATGTCCTAGTATATGAAGATCGATAAGAAAATGGATAAAGATTCTTCCGCAGAAACAGTTTAAAAGCCTATAGGCCTAGACAGTTATAAACCATTGTAATGGAAAAGAAGAAAATACAAATTTCACCAATGCTGTGTTCCATTGCTTTACGACATGCGTTAGTAATACTCGTATTAGCAGATAGAATAATAATAATAGTAATAATGTGAACAACAGATGATAACGCAAAATAGATTATCTAGAGTTTTAAGGAATTGCAACATTATTGTTTAACTTGTCCATTACAGGTAACTATTGATCGTTATTTAATAGATTTACATTTTTATTACGCCTGTATCACTGCTGGGCTTAAAAGCCCGTATAAGTTAACGTATTTAAAATCAGAAACCTTGCGATAATACAAGGAACCTTCACAGGATTTTTGGGCATCAGAAGTGTCAGAGAAAATCGTTTTTGTAACTTCATTTTTCATTTCTCGCTTAGTATTCTTAATCAAATGAATAAAATATAAGCCAAATCAATACTTGCTGTGGAAACTGATGTACCGGGTACAATGAACACATGAATAAACCCACGTTGTTTCTTCTGTAAGTAGGACACATTGGAAACATTCAGGATCGCTTCTTCCCACCCTTGGGGTTGACACGCGAGTTCAGAACGCGACCGACATGAGAAGTTAGCGTGAGAAGTCGCTCTCAATTTTCCGGGAGCTGCATGAAATCCGCCAACCTCAGGTCGCGAGTCAGTAGGCGACGGGAAGCCGTATTTTCCATGTCTCACGCATCCTTCAGTATAAACTCTTAGCATCGAGCACTGTTCCCGATGATTTGATATACATACATACATTACATTAAGCCGTATCCAAAAAAAGGTTTTAATGACTTGGCGAAAAAATGTATGTAAGAACAACGATCGCACCAAAGAAATGGTATTTAAAATATGTTTAGTGGTGCCACAACGCCCGTAAACACCACTTTCAGTCTTTTTCGCTACTGTTTATAAAATACGGAATACATATTAAATGACTTTTCAACGGATTTTTGGATGGGCTTGTGCCCATTATAATTTCTTGATCATAAAACATTATTTATTTGATTTTAAAAAATGTGTGCCACACGAGTCGGAATATGGCTAATTTCTATGGTTAAAACATTTTAAATAAACACTTTCCAAACAGCCATGGCTTCGAAAATTGTTAGCCCAGTTGCTTTTAATTTACATGAAATTAATTCTTAAAACTTATTTCAAGAATCTTGCTTCGAACAATTAAACAATGTAATTTCAAGCGGATAACAATTTAGCTACGCACAGTCTGTGTTACCACAGTTAACGATTCCCATTTGAACTGTGCTGCTGTATGATTAGTTTATTCAATGTTAGGCTGCACTGAATGTGTGTAGAGATAGCAGACGGGTTCGGAAACCACTAGACCTAAGAGAACACTATGGCGTTTGGAAACTCGGGAGCTAGCTCCCCTTTGAAACGATGCACTAAAGCGTGTGCGACTCATCGCGCCCCTCAGCCCTCGCCAACGCTGAAAACAGTCCTGCCACCCCTGCGCTGCTGTGGCGCGGGGTCGCCACTGGTCGCCACATCAGCGCTACTGCGCCGCTTGTGCGGATACTGATCCTTCGTCAGGAAAGGCGCATTTCGGAAGCGCTATTGAGTGTCGCCGTGTGAAGGGTCCTTCACGACGCGGTTTCTGGAATTTATGGCCGAGGAAATTTAGAAAGGTTTCGGTCGCGGTTGAATCTAACAGCTCGGAGCAGTCGTTAACTCACGCCTAGAGCGTAGACATTTCTCAGAATATTTCAACTAAATTTCTTATTTTGGAGAAACCCGCGTCCACATTCACAAACTGTTTCAACGGACGAGGGCCGAAAGTTGATTGGCAAAACAAAACCCCCTTCCATTACCCTTTTTATTGTGTTTTTAACGTCGCATTAACTACGAAGTCATTAGCGACCACTATTGATTAACGTTAGAGGTAAATGTGTATACAGAATGAAGTGATAATTGTGATGAGGGGTGAAAGGACGAATATAACTATGCCCGAGGCGGGACTCGAACCCATCATCCTTCAGTCCGAGAATGCCACGACACTACTGCCTTAGTGATCTCGGCCAGCCGGATTGGCTGCCTTACTCTGCCTTACTCTTTTTTTTTCAGATCGTACGAATGAAACATCGTCTACGTACGAGTAGGAGAGATGGCTCTCTTGGGAACCCAGTCAGGCGAACTAAATAGTTTCTGTTCTAAAACCCACGTGCTGTTCTGAAATGCTGCTGCTCTTGGAAGAGAACGGGGCTCTTGCAGTCCTGTCTGCGTATCCGGCGAGTGCGCGAACTTACGAATCCGACACGTCAGCAGCAGGAACGTGGAGCGGAGGGTTCACGAAGGCGACAGCGCCCTTCAAGTGCAGCGTTTGCTGGACACGGCGCGGTTATTCAGGTGCTTGCGGGACGCCAACGTTCGGCAGCTGCTGAGGCCCCTCGGACGCTGTCGCTGTTTTGCTGTTGCCGGAAAGTCGCGAGACTTACCTACGCTCCGGACCCTTCTCGCCCGTTATACGAGTTTTCAAACTAATCATCTCCGTTATCTTGGATTATATCAACTTCACAAAAACACCTGTCATTCTAACGATATTGATTTAGGGACTTTTCGTTCCAGTTTAAGTTTAGTAAGAGTCCTCGGAACTAAACGTGCGTGAAGCTCCTAAACGAGGGTGAGAAACTTCAAGAAAACCTGACAGAGAGTGTAAGGTGGACTGACCATTGATAAAGAGGGAATGTGTATGAGAGAATTATATCTTTGCTAGGCGGACTGCGCAGTATGTATTACATGCGTCTATTCCTTTACTTCTATTATCATGTATTCTAAATTTATAAACCTTTTTACCGTGCAGATATACAATAAAAGGAGACGGGCAGAAACTATCCAAAACATCATAAGTTTTTCTCGAAATTTGAATGCTCGAGTGGTATTTAATAAGAATATTCCACAAAAGAAGCTACCTCCAAAAATGCTTCATAATGTGCCAAATATTATTATTATATTGAGTTCGAACTCCAAATGCACACGTCAGTGCTTCCTTTGATTGATGGATCGCACCTAGTGATTGGCCGAAGGTGCACGAAGGTGGTAAGAAGCTATAATTCTTTAGGAATACACTGACTTGATTGGATCATATCAAATGTTTGACGCTATTGCTGTTAATATGAAGAAAAATGTCACTGTAACAGTTCTATTTATTGTTTTAGTACTGAAATCACTTCCCACAAACCGATTTCGATCTTGATTCATCGTAAGCGAGCACTGCATTTGCAAATTTCTGGATCCAATTGGAACTCTGCAAAATCTCTTGTGACTAAGAACTCGTTGAAGACGCATCCTCCAACTACCTACAAACACTCCTTTTCTGAACGTCAGCTGCACGCGCATAAAACCAGGGCTGTAAAACTTTTATAGACTCGTTTATTCCCGCCTGCTACCCAGAACCTTCCGTCCGCTGCCGCACACGCGTTGTCCTGAAGGCGTCAAGCGACGTTACACGATGGGGGCGGTGATTTCGATCCCTTTTGTCATCGCCCGTTTCTATACGCCAAGGGCACCTTCTCTCGCTTTATGCTGCTAAATATTTTGCTACAACGATCACACGCATTTGCGACACCAAAAATTAGAGTCTCAAACTGACAATGATTACAAGCAACAAGTCACTGGAGAACGCTGAATGTGCACAGGATTAGGAAGTTTTTGCAAGACGAAGCGTTACATCAATGGACAGCACTATCGATATTGTGCGCATGCTCAGTTTGAGCGCGCTCATCACTTGTCTGCATCTGCTCTTCGCAGAAGATCCAGATTGCAGTCCATTGCTGTACGCTACGCCGTGCAAAAACTCCCTATTGCGCAACTAGACGCTAGAGGGAGCAGCGGCGCGATGTCTCGATTCGACGGAGGTGAAAAGTCGATTTCGATTTCGATTTCGGAGTTCATTATGCACGTCTCATGGAGAGACGGTTGTTCCACCTTATGTCAGAGGACCCCCATCAGGGTTCACCTAGTGAAGAGTTTTTAGGAAGAGGCATTCCTGAATACTGTGTAACAGGAATCAGTTTGAGTCATGTCAAAATATAAAAAGAGCGTAACGGGAATTTCAAGGCAACTAGTTGAATATAATTCTGAATTACGAGTTGTTCGTGATAAGTAAATCACGATGCCACGATTTTCTTGAATAGTTGAGAAACCATTTTAAAACAGGCGAAGCAAGGCGGTCGCAGAGCACGGCGCACAGATGGCAGATGCGCAGCCATCCGCCTAGCAGCGCGTTCGCAGGGAATCGCCTGACTGCATCCCGTGGTCATTCTCCCCTCACCCCTGCTTCCCAGCTAAACCCCTTTCACTTTTCCTTGTGTACCTGAGAAGCCACACCCCGACTACATCCCATTTCGCTCATCCGGTGTTTCGGAAGGAGTAAACATTTTAGTTCAGAACACAAGTACACACATACACAAGTAACGCACATAATGTTCTCACACCAGTACAGAGAAAACCTGGAACACAAGTGTATATGGCAGAAGCTTCGGAATTGTGAATGTTAAGTTGGCGAGATAAGAAGTTGCTCGTGATAGGCGATTTCATATTTTGTTTCCACAAAATTTTAAGCTCTACTTTTTAATGTTGGCAGTGCTATAAATGAATATGCAAAGATTTCTTGAAAACAGTCAGAAGTGCATGAATTATAATCGATCAATGTGATTCTAAGCAGACCACGGGAATAGTAGAAATCATTCCTATGGAAGCAAACAACGGGATGGAGTGTGGCTATGCATTTTTGGGGAGGTAGGTAAAAAGTTTATGAAAAGTTGACCGCGGGATGGAGTCTGTAGGCGGCCAGTTCGCGCACCAAGGGAAAGCGGTACCGCTAAACTACCGCTTAAAAGTTCGCGGAAACAAAACAAGACATCACCTATCACGAGCATCTGACGATCTGAGCTGGCTGACTTAACACATACAATTCTGAAGCTTCTGACATGTTCACACGTGTTCGATGTTTTCTCTGAAAGGGTGTCGGTGAGCCACCACCAGACCTAACCGATTTTTGCTCGGTCTGCGCACCACCAGATATGCCAAACCACGTGACCACAATATGGGCATTTCGTTTAAATAGCCTGTCCGGCGTCGGTCGCTGGCCGTCATGCGGCATGGTAAGCAGTGTCAGTGAGAAACAGTTTGAAAGAGGCCTAAAGTGACAATGTTCAACGGTGACCAAGAAAAATATTGTGAAGGTGTAATTAATTTTTTTAATCCTTCATTAGTCTGATTGGATGACTGGGGTTGATGATAACTTGGTATCATGCTGCATTTAAAATTCCCGCTAGTAAGTTACGCAAACTAATGCATGCAGCTACTAATGCAGAACCGCAACAGCACACGCTTGTCCTTGCATCATAGGGGCCTACCACACCCACATCTAGGCCGCTATTCTGGCAGCTGCCGAAACCCAAATGCGGAATTCCGTCGCAGGCTACCCAACCGTCAACCTGCGCGCCCTCTTTCCCCTTCCACAGACACTAATATCGCCACCGTCGCCCTCTCGACAGCCTCTTCTGCCTCTGCTGCCACTTCCCGTGTCGCAACTTTTTGCTTCCCCGAAAGTCGTACTTTCGAGACTTTCGCGGCCCGCTTGTTATCATGCTGTCTGGAACCACGGTAATCAAAGTGTTCTGCAGGAACTGTGCTTTCAGAAATTGCATTATACTCGAAATTTTCGCGACAGTAGAACGAATGAACGAACAAACCTCATGTCATATTGTGCGTTTCGACTGGGTTGTCGAAGTAAACTTACAAAACCGTGCCTACAATTAATTTCTAGAATTCTACAAGAAACATTTTAATTTTAAATAATGTTATTGCTTATTCGTCACGAGCCTACACTGCATTTCGCCCGGGGATGAAGCGGCGAGTAGTGATCACACGGTATTATTATTTTGATCTCGAACTGATCAGAACAAAGCTCAGCGCGAATGAGTTGTTTTATTCAGTTTTCTTTCGAGAAGTGGCAATTGAAATAAAATTAAGTATAAAAAGCTTCCTCCCTATCCACTCTAAAAAAGAAGGGTTTTTCTCTGAAAACGCAAGACCATAAGATCCGACAACGATCGATCCAACAAATGGTCTGCGTCGATTGTACAACCGCAACGAGAAGCAAGCCTGAAATAACTCTTGCGCTCTCCTTCAGTGGCGAGCGTTTTGCGCAGCAGCAAGAAGTCAGGGCTAGCAGGTTCTTCCGCTCGCGCACGCGCGCGCGCGTCGCTATTCGTTCGCAGGTCGCGCCCTCCGCGTTTCTTCTCGAGGTGGCCATTTCATAACGCAAGTTCAAAGCGCAAAGTCGTCGTCGAGACAAACGAGCGGGTTACGTCACGGCCGCCCACACGCCAACGCGCACCGTCACGTCACCGGCAGGCGGCGTCACGGCTCGCTTTAGTCCACGCACGCGAGAAGACAGGGGAAAGTTTCGTATACTTTAAAATTTGGTCCTTACATGTTTTTATTTGGTAGCTAAACACGAATATCAGGTTCACCAATACCATTATGCCTGGAAACCCTTTGAACAAATGTGAAGAAAAAAAATCACAACTTTTTCGTTGTTTTTGGTTATTTGTTTATTTCAAAAAAATTGAAAAGCCTTGCATTTCTCGTACATAATAATCCTATATAAATTGTCAGCGACAGCCAGCAGGGTAACGATTCCCTACTCACTAACAGAGATGCAACATCGCCAATAAAACCTTAATGTTTCTGAACATCGATTCTCAAAATTTTAAAAAATCAATCCCAATCCATACACGTTATTAAACATCGACATTTTTAAAACTAGATTAGTAGACAATGAAGTTCACGCAGGGGAGGGGTAATTTGACAGAGGTTTCCTTTATTATTTTTTAATTTAGGTTTACCGAGCAAAACAAAGTCAAAAATCATCAACACAATTAACAAAAATTGCATTATCTGACGAAAAATTCGATTTAATTTTTCAACTTTCGTCACGTTGGTCTGAAGAATATACAATATAGTATAGCTACTATTATAGAATTTTTTCAAGAATATTTTTCTTAATTTAAAAAAATATCGGCCAGGTATCACCGAACACTAAAACATCAATGCTAAAAAAGTATCGGCTTCAAAATCATGCGCGTCAAATACATTGTTTTGCAAACATCTACATCGATGCCGCGCCCCTTCTTCTAATATCTTTTAATATTCGCTCTAACGATGGCGTCATTCATCGTATAGCATTTGTTTCGCTATTAAAAGAGAGAAAAAGGGAATTTCTTCATTCTAACAAAGATGATCGGTCAGTAAAGATCAATATATTTATTAGAAAATTGGTGGATTCCAATCAAAAATACAAAGTATGATTTTTTTATTTATTTAGGGACATTTTAACTACTAATGTCTTTGAGAACCATAAGTGATATTGGCGATAATGATGTGAATGACTGGCTTAATTCTCCTTTTCTCCACGAGCATCGCCAGTGCATCGCAACAGTTTCCCAATGGGGCCAAGTATCGTGGCCATCAAAACGTAAACTAAGAACATATGAAAGGCAAAATGCAACGACACAAAACGGAACTACATGGATGAAAACTTAGCACATTTCATTAACTAACGTTAATGATAATGAAACAATATAAAAATAAAATACAGGACCGGTTTACTTTATTTCTTTTCATTTTGTTATTCAATGAATGTAATATCTGTAAATCATCTGGACATTGTGCATGCTCATGAAAAAACCCTATAACTATCTGCCGTTGTGAGAAAAGGAAATAAAAAGTTTCTGGAAAGCAGGAAAAACGACATTTGAGACTATACATTTTGATAACCCCCTATACAATATACTTACTAGATTATTACATGGCTTTATAAATACCCCATACGTTATTTCCAATATTTTTATATTAACGATATTATTCACACGGAACCGTAAACTGTTGCGTTTCTTAATACTCCTAAAAAGGCAACTTATTTCAGTTATCTCCTACCTCTCATTTTGCGACTTTCTTTCGCAGTATGTCGAACCAATGCTATGTTTGTTATTATTATTATTATTGATTATATAGTTATTTTATTTTAAAATATATTGTATTTAAGTTCTTAATTCTAATGTGAGTACATTGTACTTTTACCCCAGATTGTATAAACCTACCTGCATAAATAATAAATATCTATGTCTTACTACCACCGCGCTGCCTGTCAACTGGTCCCCAGCGACAGTAAGTGGGAGGTGTCGATTAACAAGTGCGGGGGCGAACGCGCAGGCGCAGGCGAAAGACTGGAGGGGGGGGGCGAGGGCGTCGAGGTGTTATGACAGACAATATTTACTTTCAATTAGGAAGACGCCCGGTGATCTATCGTGGCGCTCGGCGCGGCGTTGCGTAGTGCGTGGCCCGCGCTCTGCCGCGGCCAAGTCCAGCCGCTGAAGGAGGAAGCACCTGCGTTTGAGTTACACTTACGACATGTCTATTTTTATACAAACATCGATGTAATTAACATCAGTTTCTTGAGGCCGAAGTTTTTAAATTCGAAATTGTGCCAACATCAATTTATTGATACCGGTTTTTAACATAGATGTTCTGAGTATGAAATCGTTAATTGATGTTTAATCTTTGAATGACAACTTCAATAATAAAAAATACAATAATCTTCCCATATACATAATTTGAACATTCTTCAGACCAAAGCTAACAAGAGTGCAAAATAAGTTAGTAGAATTTTTGTTTTTATAGCAGTGTATCATTTTTGTATTGTCCAAAGAGAAAAACGTTTTGACAATTGTTCTGACAATTTGTTTACTTAGTTTTGAGAGCTACATCTCCTTTACAATTTAATAGCCAGGACCGCTGTGACATGAAATGACCCCCCTCCCCCACTCCCGTCAATGAGCACCGACATTATTAAAATACTTTTACAAATACCGATGGTCTGGGGTCAATCAATTTTGAACATCGATATTTCGAAGCATACATGATTTGTTGTCAATCTCTTCGCATCTCTTGTGCGAGAGCGCTTGAAGGAAACCCCGACCCTTGCATTTTGCACAGCGATCGCGAGCACGTGCTGGCAATGTGCTTTGGCCACGGAGAAGACATTACGAAGTACTCATACGAAGTCCAATATTTCCACTGCGATCACTGGCGATCACATCGCCTTTAGAGACTGAAGTAGAAGCTGAACTCAATATGAAATAACGAGCTTTATACTATATGTCAGATTTAAATAGAGTATCCTTTGAAGGTCACGATCTGGGAAAAAAAGGGGGGAGGACAGAGTCATCCAATCGGAAGCTTTATTTTTCTTTTTTATCATCTAGCTCCAGATTACATGACGGTGCCCTACTTTCCCAGTTCGTGACTTTGAAGGGACGCCATTTAAATCTGAGTGTAGTACTAAATGCAAGCTTGTTTTTGTCTTGTCAAAGTTGTGTAAAAATATAATTAAAAATAATAACACATGACTTAATTCTTTATGGCCATGGTACATTTTACCAAAGATACATTTCACACTCTCTCCAGTCCAGTCTTTACCATTCACATCCCCATCATACCTTCCCTTTTCACGCATCCTTTGTAAACCTACGTAGTTTGAATAATGGCCCTCATTAATTTGAATTCTGATTTTAACCATCAACGAAGGCGCATTTCTTGATCTCCAGAATCGCCGACAAACAATCGAAATCCTTCCGTTACTCGCAAGCTTCGCTTGAGGTGGCGCGGGAAGTAGCACGGAACGTTGGAAAAGCTTTTGTTGCCTTCTCAAACAGTTGAGACGGGTACACGCCTGGCTAGTTCATAAAGACCTTTCCGATTTCGCATGTTCTTTGCGCGTCGACAGAAGCCCTTCTTCGTTCAGCAGCAGTTGCCGTAGCGGATCTCGAGAAGAGTGTCTTTGAGGCGATCGCGGGGCTGCAGACCTGTTTTAGGAGGAGACGCGTCCTGGGCCGAATAAGGCAAAAGAATGTCCGAGAAGGCGGCGAGGGCTTTAAGCGCGGCCCCGTATGCGCACCTGTGAATTAAAACAGGCCCCGCGACGCCACGGCGGACGCTTTATGGCGAGAGCCAGCTTCTTTTAGCATTTCAGAAAGCCCATTCTAGGCTTGGTAAATGAATTATTTACCTGTTTTTGGATTTTATTCCTTGTAACTCCTCTTGTATTAAATGGAGAAAAAATGTACATAAATATGAGTAACAAGAAAACTGGGCACCCTAATTATATAGTAAGTACAACTCTCAATTCAAATTACTCTATTTGAGTCGGCCAGCAAAGGGATTCAAGAGAACATGAACGGGGAATATCTCAAACCCTCAACTCTTCTATGTTTAAAAAATGAAACTTGTGTCGCTGGTGTTTTATTTTCTTTCTCATTTTTTGAGAATAACCTGATAACTGAAAAGGAATGCTCATTTAAAATCTAGAGAGAAAAAGTTACCGGCACTGAATTGAAATCTCTGCACGACTCTAGGGGCAGGGAATAAACTCGCATTTTGTAAGCTGTGGAGGAGAAGAAATTGGATGGACTCAAATGATTTACGTTGTCATAAAGACACAGCATGACAACGAATCCATCATTGCCCACGGAATAACGTCCTGTGTCCCGTCCGCGACGTCAGATCGAACGGGACAGGTCCCCGTCGTTCATCCAGCGACAGCGACGTCCAGAGCGACCGAATTTCGTTAACACACAATCCCACATTTTAGAAGCAAATGTATGTATTTATAGAGATAAATCAGATCTGTTGGGGTTTTAAGGAAATTTAAGAATGTTTTGGGAAGTCATTTTGAAAAGTGATACAACTCTCTCAACAAAGAAAAAGCTCATTCACAGTTCCTTCATAGTTCTACAGATATATATACACCTGCAAGACATTTGTGAAAGATAAATAAAAGAGGTTTCCTACAGCAGAGTGTAAACGTATGAGATCCATAAAATTGATGCATTACATCCCACCATACTGCACTCGTGCCTCGGCGTGCTGATGCTGCAGAACCTAGTCCCTGTCATACCGAGGGCAAGTTTAATTTCCCAAAGAACGCTTTTTTCCTAATGTAATGAACGCTCCGTTCAAGTCATTTAAGTTTGTTGGTTCCCGCGCCCTCATCTAGCACCTACAAAGCTTGACAGAGATCCTTCCGAACAGCCCCTCTCGTCGGAGCCAGCGCCATTCTTTCTTGTTGACTCATCTGGCGGCCCCAGCGACGAGCGCTGCCGGACATTCCTAGGGGCGCGCGGGCGCAGGGCGCAGCTGTCGGGAGAAGGGGGAGGGGGTGGGGGGAGTTGGGGCGAGGGCATCGCTCAGCCTCCGTCGGATGCGGGCGCAGATGGCGCTCTCGCACTCAGCTGCTGCCAACACCTGCCCGCGCCCGCCTCCTCCCCCGCCGCGCCCCGATTCGCAAAAGCCGCGCCTTCCGAAGAGCCCTCCTCAAAACCGGTTGCCGTAAAAGAAATTTGGAAATAGTTACTAAAAATCGAACTTTTAGGTGCTAAAAAATGGAAATAATTCATTTTTATATGCTTAAAAGTGAAAAATGTTAAAATGACAAAAATACGTATATCCACACGAAAATCAGTAACCAAGAGATGTCTCGTGACGTCATCCTCTTTATCACTGCACATTTCACCTGTGCAATCTGAAAAAGTTTAGAAGCTACTCGAGTTGTGTTATGAGTATGTTATCTCTTCGGAGTGTCATTGCCTGAATCGACAGTAATGTTAGAAATAGCCTTGAGACGTTTTGACAGGTCGTGAACCAAACTCTACTCAATCAGGGAAGTCTCGCAGTGACATATGATGTGTGACGAAGCACTGTATTCCATACTGACACGCCTTTCGTCATATATCCAAAAACTCCAAAGAATTCAACTTGAAAACACTGAAAATATTTATTCATATAAAAGTTAACGAAACACACATTTGTTCCGACGAAATTATATATTTTTAATCAATCGAATCAAAACATTTATTTTTAGGTGGTATGCAATTTGATATACAGAGAGTGTGGGGCGCTTCTTGAATTTCCATTAAACTTTCAGCGCTCAAGATTAAGGTGAAACAAATATGTACTATTTACCTAAATGTCCATGCCCTAGTTACTAGTCATAGACTGATAAATAGCATAATAATAGCAATTAAAAGTCGCGGTTGAAGTTTGTAGACCGATGTGATAGCCGGAGAAACAAAATGCAATAAATAATGCACAATTTTGTTATAATCGTACGTTAACGTTAGCAGCAGTTCACTTGTTTCGATCGTTCTTAACGGACGCCGCGCGATCACAGCGGTTCTTCGCGTTCCTTTGTTTGGTTGCCTTAAAGCATCCCTGACAGTAATACAAAAATCTACTAACGCTAGCACTAATCACTAGTCTTCTTCTTTCCCAAAAAAAAGTTGTACAAAGAGACACACCAGACGCTATGCCCGGCTATCAGAAGCTATTGGCACATTCACAAATTTACAATAATTTTCTATACGAACGAAAAGCATTCAATATCTGAATTGAATACGCTTGACGTAACTATAAATCCACAGATGATAATAACCTCTGAATTCAGCGTAAATGGAAAATTGTTTACAATAAAACGAATCGGCTGGATATTACACCTACAGCTCCCTTCTAGTAAAAACGTAGTTGCACCACTGGTTGGGCAAACTAATTATGAAAAGAACGGTCGCTTAGCTAATCTTTTCCATGTGATAAATGTACCTAGTCACTGCATTAGGGCTTCAAAGCAGACGTTTCTTAAGAAAAGTTAATCCAGAAATTCTATCAAATTTCCAGTAATGTTCTTTCTTTGATTCACAATATGAATGGGCTTCTTTTGTATCGTCAGTAGCAGTGTTTAAAAATTATAAGAGGTGCTTAATCTAACGACCCACAATCATCCAAAGTACGCAGCGGAAAATCCACACTCGTCTGAAGAGCAGTTTTTAATACCATCTAGTTTTCAAAAGATGAATGAATCAGCCACTCGTAACCATGTTTACTCATTGAAACTCATTAGTGAGAGAAGTGTTGGATGAGCATCTCAAAATACAAAATGTCAAGGATTGTACGCTTACTTTCTGCAACATTCATTCTTACAAATTTAACATTGGCGGAGTCCTTCCTTCAGATACATCAAACGAATTTAAAACTTCGTAGCTCTTCGCCAGACAATAAAAGTTACGCAACTTAAAAAGGAATAGAAAGCTGGATTATAACTTGACACATAATTAACTTTCGCAAGTCCTCGTTCGCACGTGAACTCTTTTTCTTTCTC
>BOPP01000210.1:1944036-1965528 GCA_017312745.1 Gryllus bimaculatus
AAAAATAGGCCATAGAAGCTAAAACCAGCAAAATAGGCAAAATGAAACTCTACTAAAACAACGCCACAAGTACAATTAAGAGATTCTTATTGATAAAAGTCATAAAATCGTTAAAATTACAAAAGACATTTTGCAAAACTTCCGGGCATCGTAAGATTTAGATATAACTGCTATTTTTTTATGAAAGTATAATATTCTTTTAATTTCCCGGGAGCTAATTATAGGAATGTTGATCTGTAATACAACCGTTTTTGGCCAAGTGTTATAGAAAACCAGAAATGAGAATGGTATGACTGTCCCGTTTTATGCTGATGTATAACTGTATTACATTTATAGAAGTTCTTTAAACAATGTTTAATGTATTTACAGGCATTGTAATGAAAGAATTTGAAGAGATTTGACGGGATTTAAAGACAAGTTTCCAGGATTCAAGGGCGTCTTCAAAAAGGTGGTTTTTGTTTATTGCATCGTCTACACACAAACTCTACTATTGTTTCGATAACAGAAATTGTTTCATTTATACCTTCATACCCTTCATTTATACCTTGAATAGAACTTTTTTTTTATTCATGGACCCCCCGAATGTATTGAATGGTACACTAACTTCTTCCCAAATTTTCGGACATTCTACATTCTTCTACAGTCATGAACATTATTTTGATTTCACTGTTACTGTACGAGTAGTGAAGTTATTGTTTGCAGTTTATCTTATGTCTTGAATTAGTAATGAAGCTTGTTGTTCTCAAATTATTTGGAGTGGTTTTAACCTAGGTGTTTCTGGTTCACTGCCATCTTCTGAATTTATTAGATCCTATCTCGATGAAACCTGAAAGTGGCTCTTCTGTTGATGTTGACCTTTAGCTGGATGTTGATCATTGGAACATGAACTTGAACTTGCATTTTTACTTACAAGGTCTGGTGACTAACTCCCGTGAGAGGATATGTGCTGGAGGCTGTGGTCATTGAAGTTGTTCTCATCAAGGCTGTCAATGCCCCCGCTGCTTCTGCTGTTTTGGAATGAACTGCACGTTTTTGTAACAGTTGTTGGTGAAGTTGTTCCATTTGCTGTAATTGTTGATTGTGTAAATGAAATTGCACTCGCAAGTTTTCGAAATACATTTTGCGTTTCTACATTTTCATTGTTTCAGAGTTGTGGTTCTCTAAATACGAACTAAGTCGGACAAGATGAGTGAAGATCAGCAGCGCGAACCAGACCGTCCCTACTTTCTAAAAATGGAATTCCACAAAATGTATCCTGGAACCATTGAAATGTCTGGCTTGAACATGTCAACTAGCTTGTCATTTTTATATACACTATAAAAATGACCCCTAGAGGGCCCGTACATTCGTATTTGGTTCGCTGATATTTTATTTGCACATATATACTAATTTTCTGATATTTTATTTTTATGTAAATATACTTTTCTTTCAATAATATTCATGTTGCCAGATGTTCATTATATTCTATGCTTATTGATAAGATTACATATCCCACCCAATTTACCAGGAAACACGCCACATTGAATCTTCTTTTATAGGGTATTTCATAACGGTCTAAAATTAGTTGTAAACTTGCAGAGAACAGTACAAAAATTAGCTTCACTCGTACACCGTTTCAAAAATGATTTGCCTTCCTAGAAACACGTAAGACATTTTTCCGAAAAAAAAATGACTTGTCTTTACACTGGCTGCGATAAAACGTTGAGATTAAACTTGGCAGCAGATTATCTTCCACGAGGAAACGCCCGCAGTCGCTCGAAGAAAATCGGGAAGAGCGTCGGCGCGATATTTCCACGGAGCAACCTAATTAGTTACCAGCTGCGGGCGCCGATCACCAAATTCGGGAGTGGAAGCATCAACGCCGAGCGCCGCAGAACACCCCCAGGGGGCGCGGCTCCCTGCGCGCCCTAGGGGCAGATTAACTCCAATTCGGGACGCCATGTCCAAGAATTTCCCGGGAATCGCCCGTCTGCATCCCGCGGTCGGTTTTCCTTCACCGTCGCTTCCCTTTCACTTCGCGTTACTTAAGAAGGCATAGCCCGACTCCATCCTGTTTCATTCACCGTGTGTTTAGGAAGGAGTAAAAAGTTGATTGGAGTCGTAGGCTTCCGCGGCCAGAGTCATGTGCGTGATCTGGGCTGTCCGGGTGACGCCGCGTCGAACGCTGTGTTGGTGACGTTTCGACCATATTGTCGTGGCCTTCCTCAGGGCTGGTATGCATACATAGCCTTCGACGCGGCGTCACCCGGACAGCCCAGATCAAGCACAGTAAAAAGTTGAGTTAAGTTTGCATCCATAATGGCGCATATAGATGATCTCGCACCAGTCCAGAGAAACCCTCGACCACATGAGAACATGGCAGAATCTTCGGAAATGTGTACAAGTCAGCGAGATAAGAATATGCGAGTGATAAGTGATTTCCTGTTTTGTGTCCACGAACATTTAAGTGGTGGTTTTAACGTGCAATGCTCTTAAAGGACATGCAAATGTTTCTCGAAAACAGAAGTGGATCAATTATAACCGATCAATGTGACTAAGCGTGATCAATGTGATCGTTACGACCCGGACTTTCAGCTAAATACACATTTTCCCTCTTAATTCTGAGCGTTGAAATTTTAGTGCAAATTCTAGTAGCACCCCATACTTTCCATAAACAACCAAATTGCATATCACCTAAAGTAAATATTTTGATATAACTGCATAAAAATAAATATTTTCGTGGAAACAAATAGTTCACATTTCGTTAAATTGTGTATGAGTAAATGAAAATGTTAGTATTTTCAGTTTAATAATTTGGAACTTTCGGATATTTCGTGCCAATTTGGAATGCAGTGGTTGATCTCATATCACATGGGACATCTCCGAAAAGTGTGGAGCGAATCTGGTTCACGACCTATCAATAGTCTGAGGGCCATTTCTGACAGTATAATACTGTCAATTCAGGTTAGGACTCTCCGAGCAATAGCATATACTCTTAACAGAAGTAGCTCTCAAACGTCCTTAGATTGCACGGACGGAAGATGCACAGTGATAAAGGATAACGTCATTCTAACTTCGAGACTTTTCTCTTGATCTTGGTCACTGGTTTTCATAAGGGTAATTTTTGCCGTGTAAACACTTTTTTCAATTTTTAAGCACATAAAAAAATCCTATATTTTCGTACCAAAATGTTCGAGCCCTACTGATCACATAACATATAAATATAATTCTCTGGAAACGAAGAAATCAATCCTTGTAATGAGGAGAAAATCGGTATGAAGTGGAGTCGGGCATCCGTTTTTGGGAACGTAGGTAAACTGCGTACGGAAAGTTGACAGCGCGATGCAATTTGTATATGTCGGAATTCCCCAGTATAGTGCTTTAAAAAAGTTTTTTTGCTGCTATTTGCCTCTTTCGCGCATGCATCACTAAGTTGTCAATAGCTCGTATTCACATCATACACTGAAAAAGAAATTCATCATTAAGACAACATTGCATGTAAGAGAGGTGAGAATCAATTGATATAGTGAAATTTCAATCTGAAAACGGACGTGGCGATGCTTGATAAACTCCTTCCCCCGACGACTCAGCAGATTTTCATAAAATTTGAGATGTATAATATTGAACACTCAAATTTCGAACACAAAATTCGCAATTATCAGACGTTGTAAGAAGAAAGTTCTGTAATGATGTGGTGAAAAGATCAGTTTTCTCAGCAGAAAAAATTATTTTGTGTCTCCCTGACATCGTAAAAGAGGATTTCTCTTGTTCCTTCATGTGGAAAACTACTTTCTCTAATACTTAATAAACAATTACACCTAAAATTTTCGAACGATTTTTGCGAAAATAAATTTTCTTCTATGGATCTGCCCTGGCTTTAGGGTCGGCGCTTTTGAAAAGAAATCTTTACATTTTGGGGGTACCTCACATGACATTCCTGAGACATTTTCAAAATTCTCAAAGAAAGCTCAATATTTTCCTTTAAATTTCATTTAAGAATAAGCTGAAATAAACTTATAAAGATGGCAAATTTCCACTGTTAACCAAAAACTCCGAAAAACCCAAAAGTTCGACATTTTTTATCCTCCTCGTACAATTTCATTACTGAAGAAAAAGGAAACATTCTGAAAAAGTTCGTGCCATTTATAGCACCACTAGCTTGCTTAACAACCAAAAACCATGCATACATCATTTCAACACATATTGAATAAAAAACGAAAAGAAACACACTAAAAATAATACTTTTTACTTAAAACTTAGATCACAAGAAACAAGTTAGGAACGGCAAGAGTAATGGGAAAGAGTAATGAAGCATCACCTGTTTTTGAAATGTCTCTCCTGCAAGAGGGATCAAATTTTAACATAATAAAAACAAATCCTTAAATTATTACACGTGTTCGTATTGACACCCAAATCGCAATAATCAAAAAGTCAAGATTATGTCACTCAGCAAATCTAGATCTAACAACTACTTTTGAAAAGATAGATCAAAATTCAATTCACTGACTCAAGCAAAGTGGGGCATGTAGTTCTAATTTGAAAACTTCATGTAAGATGTCTAGAAGAGTTTTAATAGTAATAACATTCTTCTTGGTATTATGACAAATTATCAATTCAAATCGACCCCAAAAGGATTCGCTAAACCAGAAAATGGTCGCAATTTGTGGTTCGCTACTAGAAAACAGTTTTCACGTAAAAACCACCAACACTTTCGTCGCGAGGTAAAATTACCATACACTCATAATTCGTAAAATAGTACACAACTTCTTTCTGGAAGCCAAGCAAGTATTTTCGAGTCCGAAAAATGCAAAGGCTGCTTTTACCCCTCCACATTCGGTACGCGAGTCCTCCCTCTAAGTCGGAAGTTCGTATCAGAGTTTCTCGTGTAACTTGGCAGTCTCGTCTCGCCGTTGACGTGAAAGAGGGCTCGCCTCCGAGATGAATCAGTGGCATCTGCGACCGAGGAAGAGACTTGAGCGCGAGCCATACCAGCGCACTGCACGACCTCAAGGCGAAGACAGGGCGCGCCGTGACGTCACGAAGCCATTTACGTAATGAAGTCAGGCCGTGCCGCGGCGCCGCCCACTCGCGATGCTCAAGTTTTCGAATCTCATTTGGTTTTCCTTTATTTGGCGTTTGGCCCTAATTGTTCCAGACAAACTCAAATGTGTGCAGAGCGCTTCTTTCCATTAAAATCTTCCACACAGTGGATAATAATTAAACTCGATTCATAACAACTAAGCGGAGAGCTAATGCAGCTCACCTGTGGTATTGAAATTGCTCATACTTCGTAATGTGATTTCCATTCCTCCTGCCTGAATAAATCCTAAATATAATCATGAAATTGAATCCTGAGTAAACCCCAAATTCCTCATACCTTTAAATGTAACTTATCTGTCCCATAATTCGTCTTCTATTAAACCATTATTGACATTGGGGCGAATCTTTTTCTTAGTTTCTCGACTTTTATTTTAATTTCTTCATAATAACAGTAACTGGCATATCAAGTCACTACGTCATCTTGCAGGATAGACGTCCGATTTGTTCGAGATTCCAAGATAGGAAAAGAGAGAACACGAGGTAACGATTGCCCTGGTTTTCTCGGCAAAGAAAATGAAAATACAACTAAAAATGAAAATAGACATCCTAGAAACTTATTGTTTCGAAACGTACGAGTGTAAGTACCTTATTGTTTCGAGTGTAAGTACCTTCTACGGTTAATTAAAGTTATAATGATCATCAGTACAAATATAATTTTGTTTCTGATATTAATCTTTGAATGTGAAATGATTCCCGTTAGTAACGTATATAGGAAAAACAGGTTGGCTAGAAGGTTAAGCAGCAATTGAAGTATTTATACCAACATCTTAAAGCACAATTGATGAACTGTACGTGCCGATATCGATGGGTTGATTGTATTCAGGAATGAACAATAATTTACCGCCACTGGACGCTCAATACATGAAAAGGATTCCTGCATGTTCTTTCCAAACTGCTAAAATTCACAGCTGAAAAGGGTCACCATAATAGTGGTCACTAGGCCACATTTGAAGAAAATGGAGAAAAAACAAGCCAAAGTTACATAATTCTGTTTGGAAAGAAAATATGAAGAGAAAAAATAGATACATTTCTTGACTTGATAGTGGAAAACAGCTCAAAGGAATAATGCACCAGATTGTTCACCATCTTCGATAACGAATGGCATAAAGAAAGCATTTTTCATTTTTGGAAAGTTAGTCTACTATTGGTCTGAGCCCTCCAATTGTGAAAGAGATGAACACTGACTGGTCCACAGAATAATGTGTGATGCCACAGAATTCCGTTCTGAACTAGGGATGCGTCATTGCCAAGAAGCCATCGATATTCCTTAACGTGCTCAAAATTCAAACATCGATATTAATAAAACATCGACTGTCATTAAACATCCATGTTTTTAAAACTCTATTAGTAACCACAAAAGTTCACGCATCGTGAGGGGGGTAGGTATTCATAAGTTCATTAATTTTCAAACGAGAGTTAACAGATAGTTAAAAACAAAGTAAAAATATAACACGAAAATTAACAAAACTTGGATTACCTTTTTTCAAGTTTTCCATAATTCAAATTTGAGAGTTATCATTGATGAAAACTCTATTTTATTTATTTTTCACCCTTGGTGACTTCGCTCTGAAGAACATTCGGCTTATGGATATCTGACAATAATTATAGACTTTTTATGTCGGACCTTTTTCCATTTAAAAGTACAGACAATGTCGAACATTAAACATCGATTAAAAACAACTGTTTAAAAACGCTGTAAAATACATTGACGAATTTACAAAAACATCGATGTTTAGAAAACATCGACATCGATGTGGTATTGCCTATTCTGAAAATCCAGGCGGAGTCGCAACAGGCGAAATACGGCGATTCCGGGAGGGAGGGGGGGAGGGAGGAGGGGCGGAGGGGGGGAGTGGCAACGGCTGCGGGTACCCAGCGGCAGCGCCGCAGGGCCTATGGAGGCGGCGCGGCGCGTTCCGTATCGCCGGTTGACGGCAACGCGCGGTGGCATCGTCGCGCCACGTGAGCGCGAGCGGAGGGGGCCCGCACGAGGTCGCGCGGCCCGCGCCCCGCCCCGGCCTCGGCACAGTCCACCAACGCGATGGCCACACCAATTCATGAATTACCACGCTCACTGCAAAAGTAAACGAAAAATTAACATTTTATTGGTTTACTGATAGTTTTAGTACTTATTGCCTTCGATATGTTTGCTCGATGTACAGCGCATAACTCTATCTGTCGGGGAGAGGATCATGGTTACGAGGGAAATATGAAAACAGCTGAATGTGCAGCTACATTTTCCATTATGGAGGGAATTTTGAAAAATGGATTAATGGAGGGAAATGTAAAAGAACATAACAGTGAAATTAGCATCTAGTTAATTAATAATTTAAGTAAATTTCAATGCATAAAAATTAGGTAATAAAGCTAAAAATCGATGTACCAACGAGTGAACTGGTTCAAATGAACTCGGCGAAAACAAATCCATGAGCCTTCGAACCACTAAAGATCTTTCCGCAAAACTTATACACCATGTGCGAACACAACCATGAGCGAACTTTTGTTTGGGGTGATCCAAAATCCAAATTAGAAATTTTTGGGAATTTAAACATTTTAAAGAAATAAGATATCCAAGGCATTGGTTTCGGGGATCTACGATTTTCGGACGACAAGGCCATTTATCTTTAATAACGCTCGACTGAAACGAACAGTAATTCTGACAACTATTTTAGGGGATATAGCAAAATTTCAAAGCAAATTTTTTAATCAACAATTAGTCTCAATGTCATAAAATATTATATACTTCAACTCATCAGTAGTGAAAGTGGGTTTTTCTCCTCTTGTTTATACATAAAAGGAAAATGTACTTTTTTTTACATAAGCGGTTTTGGTTACGTCAGTGGGAATTTGTTCGGTGGCCGAGGAATGTGTGATGCAACAATTTCTGGTTAATATATGAAATTGGGGAAAATGCAAAATCATAATATTTGGAGTTATAATATGACTATGTGAGTATTTGTGTGGCCACTAAATAAACGTTCTAAAGAGCTATCATTTTACTTGATCCACACCCATTTACCGACACGTAAGTTGAGCACCGAGTTTCCTAAACATCTTCCCTTTACTTTACGAAAATCTCTACACATTCATATTGTAGAAATGATGTGCAATCTCACAATGATAGGGCGATAAAAATTTAAATTTTTTTTACTTAAAAAGGTCATTTTGGGACCATTGTATTATTGGCTTCAGGGGTGGAGGTGGGGGGGGGGGGGTAAGCGGCCCATTAGCCTCCCACCCCGCCCTTATAAACTCTGGGGGTGGCATATACACGGACATAGAAAATGCCTGTACAGGAAACTCTTTAGTAATGAAGATAGACAATTTTCACAGTATTTCGAATTGGTAATAGTTTCGAATTAGCATATACTATATTATGACATTCAATACCAGTTTTTCATTCTATGAATTCCATTAACCTCGCTGGCTGCACAGCGCTAATACACAACAGCTGTGCAAATCGTCGCTCCCCTGCAGCATTTCGTACCCGCTAAATAACGCCGCATTCTTCGAGCAACGTGGAGGGGAATTCCGAAGCCAGCTGTTCGAATCGGGTCGGTCGGGCAGCGGTGTCCGCTCGGGAGGGGGGGGGAGGAGTAGGGGGGAGTCCGGGCGCCAGTCACGGAAGCGCAGCGGGCCGCAGCCCATGCGAGCGAGCCCGCCAGTGGGAAGAAAGCGCTGCCCCACTAAAAGGGCCAGCGAGCTCAACCGTCCCGCTCCCCGGCCCGTTATCCTCGGCTTCCGGCCGTGCGGCCCAGGCCTGCGGGGCCCGGGTCCTTTGGTCTCGGCTTACTCTCCCGGGGATGTAGAAAGACTGGTCCATGTTTGATGCTGCGTCGGGTGAGGCGAGCGGCGCGGCACCGGCAACAGTGTACACGCGCTGGTATATATCCTTCGGCCGCCCGGCTTCAATCACACACAAAACACGCGCACTCACTGCATCCACAGCCATCCATCCAGAAACACTTAGCTCAGAACACAAATGCTCCGACACGACGTAACCCATCGAGGCACGCGAAAGCACTACCGAAAAAACACTAGCACGACACGAATGCGTGTCCGGAGATCGACACAAAGGACACACACAACACCGACGCACAAGGCACGGCGTTACCGGGGCGAACACGCGCCGCAGGCCGGCGCAGAGCATGGCAAGACACGCGGCAAAGCGACGCTCAAGGCGGTGGCCGCGCCAGCCCGCAGCGGCGCTGCAGTCGAACGAACGTCCAGGCGTCCTACGCGCTTCCTCTCCGCCGGCTGGAGGACGCGCTCGTTGCGCTGCCGGTCTGTCGCGCTAGGAAGTCGACGGGCGCCGCCTGTCAAAATCTCGGCCGGCTCAAACCGCACCAACCGTCCGCTGCCGGGCCCGCCTGCCGCGTGGAAGTCGAGCCCTGACTGCGGCGTCGCTCGCGTGTTGGCGAGCCGCTCGCTCCCCGCCCCTCCCTCCGGCCGCCGGACCCCTCCCCCTCCCGCCGGCCCCGCGGCGCCTTCCGCCACCGGCGGCGGGGGTTCGGCTTGCGCGGACGCGGGCCGGGGGGAACAACTTTTACTGAAGGGTCACGTGACTGCGGCGGCATGCAGCGCGTCGCGAGCCAGCCGGCGGAGGCAAGCACCGCGGACGAGGGCTCGAACCCAGGGCCCCGACCTACGCCGCGCTGCCGTTCACCCGAGAGGAGGGAAGGCAGTTCTATCCGCCGTTGCCCTGCCGCTAATCCTAACTGTACAGCTGTTCGCTTATCGCCGAACCTTTCCGTTTCCAACGTCGTTGATATTGCTGTTACAGTGACCTTGAGGGGTCAGTGGCTTCAGGAAGCTTTGATAGATGACGTCATGGCCTCGCGGGGTAGCTGCCCTGTGAAATGGTTTTCATACAGGCCAACCAGAACAGGTTTACAGAAAGTTGTCAGCTATAACCTGCCCCTGCTGATTCTCAATCTAACTTCGCGCCGTTTATTTGATATTAAACATTTAATACGTCGGTTAAAAGCTGGAAAGTAATCAGAAATAAAAATTGTATGTCCATGGAAAGACTAAAACTGCTCGTTTTACCTGCCAGGCGGTTTTACAAAGTCAAAGGAAACGGTCGATGTTGAGAAGGCCAAGGTTTTCATATTGCGTCGTAGAGCCGTCAGCGGGTCGTGTCTGATTTCCATACGGGTTGCAGCGTCGAATGCACCTGGCGAAAAACGAGCCGGCGCGCGGTGTGGTGCGAGCAGGGTGGGAGGGGAGGGAGGAGGGGAGGGGAGAGAGAGAGGAGAGGAAAGGCGCCGAGCGGCGAAGGAGGTCAAGCAGCGCCACTCGCCTGCAGCGGTGATTCACGCGGCAAATTAACGCCCTCCGGCAACAACGCAGTCACGCGGTCGCATTGTCATACAAATTAATATCATTGCAGAGCGCGATGGGCAACGTCACGTCCTGTGTGCGCATGCAGATACATGTATACATGCAAAATTATAGCGGCTCGCTGCAACGAAAGCTAGCCAGATGGACGAACACATACTGAAACATTTGATCTATGTCTTCCTCAACATTAGATTCAGACATCCAGAGTTCCATTGGAATTTCACAGGTGTCAGAAAAATTAATTTTATGCGCCGTATATAACTTGTAGTAACCATAATAAATCCTCAATTCAAAAATGTTAAATTAATGCATTATCGTTCGGTAATGTCGAGATAAGGTGACAAAAGTACCTCCCTTCATAGAGATATGGCGCAAGTATCTTTTGGATACCGAAATCGTTGATATCTGAATTTGCAAAGATTTCTGAATCTGCAATGTATAATAATGTATTGCACTATTATCCAAAAGATCGTCCAAAGTAACCCATAAATATGTCATTTTGAGCAATTCAAGAAAAACGGTTCGTGGATATATATGAATATACTACTTGTGTGGTATACTTATGTCCATGGCACACAAATAACTTATTGTTCATTCGGTGTTAAAAACTTACTGTTTTTCAATTTTATAATGTTAAGAATAGAATAATTTTTATGACATCGAACTCATTGCTTTCTGAAAAACAATTTTTTTAGTATTTTATAAAACTAATTTATTTTCTAGATTAGATGATACATTTCTATAAATTTACCTGCAATATTTTTCTTTAGAAAATTACAGAACGAAAATGTAGTTGAAAGAACGGTATGAAGTAAAAATAGGTAAAGAATAATTTGTGGGGCAACACATCCAAATATTTTAACTCAATTTATTTCAATTTAACTTGAGCAAACACCAAAGATATTCTGGATCAAAGAATTTTGAGTACTATTAAAGAATGGATGAAACATAATTATCATTTAAGAAATTATTGCATCCTCTGACAAAAACACTTTAAATTTTAATATGGAAAAGTAGCAAAGAAGTTACCATTATGTTCTGCTTTTGAGCTAATAAGTTTTGATTCATCTATTTATACCGCTCCCTGTGACGTACTTCGTCGTAGTCATTCTCAACATATTCCTGAAGGGCTTAACAGAAGAAAGGCATTGTCCTGCTGTTAAGATGTTCTTCATTTTGCTGTTGTATCCACTTGCTTTTAATTTCTGCAGTGTTGTGCAAGCTGAGAGAACGACTATTTGCCAAGTCATATTCTAACACTAGAAGTAAATGCATTGCCGTTTCTCCTTCTCCTATCTATTTTCAACAAGCTGTGCTACTCCTGGCGTGCTTCGTGCATAATTCATGGGATGCATATACAACGATCCACCAATGGCATGCATGCGCCGACAGGAGGCGCCCTACATCTGCTAACTCCGTCTCGCTATTCTCAGGAACTTTCGATTCGTTTTCGAGCATTCAGGTTTCATCGATTTTCAATTTCCTTTGAGAAAATTCGTGGATTGGAGATGAAACCTTATTCGCAGTATTGTAGAGCGCAGTCATTTTTGTCCAGAGATGCGGTATATAATTTATAACATACAATATTACACACAAAACTGATTCTACGTATCTGCATACATCGGTTACAGAGAAAATGAATTCCTTTTTGCAGATTATGCAGCTGCCGTCCATGTAATTGCACTCCCATAACCGATAACTGGTCGTAATATAGTAGAACATCGCTAATCGGAACCCGGCAAATCCGAAATTTCAGATAATCTGACAAAATTCTGGAAAGAGAAAAAATAAACAAAAATAACGAATCCGAACACACCACACCCCCAATGACGGTGCCATTTATACAATTCTGCCCCTGCAAGGTATCAGCTGTTGGCAGTTTCATCCAATCGGGAGCTTGAACGTCACCGAAGGGACAACAGCTAATACCTGCCAGGAGCAGAGTTGCGAAAATCGCAGTATAGTTCGGAATACCGGGATTTTACTGTAGTTACAATATATGGAATATAGAAAGTCTACATTAGAACTTTTTAACTAGGTATCGTGTGATATTCTTGTGAAGTTGAATGTGTTAAGGTATTTTTTCCACAATACCCTTAACTTTCATCTTGAATTACAGTTTTCTGCTTACTGATACAAGGGATTGCGATATTTGTTTAATCTCGACTTGTATACAATATTTCCCCTTCATTTACCGTAAGTTTAATCATATAATTATGAAGAACGAAGAAAGGCCCTTGACCTTGATAGACAGTAATACGGCTTCCCAGTAGAATTCAAAGTGACACGACTATGAGGAATAAGGAAAAGTGAGGAATAAGGAAACCTTCGTGTCCTTGCCGTCAACTTGCAGAAATTACAACAGCGTAAAATAAAATTAGAGTCTGTCATAATAAATATACACCTCAGAGAGTTAAAGTTGTTTTCAAAACCTCCTGTGGATAAAGTGACCTAGCAGTAACCAGCGTAATTAGGCAGCAGACTATGAAAATATAATAATTTAGACACAAAACGGTCAGAAAAACGTCAAGAATTAAATATCTTCCTCCCGAAATCCTATTTTACTAACCGAAATTCTGTTTTTTTGTATATAATATTCTAACAACCTCTTTAATTTAGCTTCCGAGTCTCACGTCGTTTATTTGTTTGATAATAAACACTGTTCATGCAGCGGGAAGAAGAAAGTGAAATCTCGCCGTTTCGGCCGGCCGCATAAAAAAAGCCGGAGATGAGGAATCGCGTCCGGGCAGGCGGCGGGGGGGGGGCAGGCCCCGTTTCCACAGAGCGCTCTTCATCCTCAAAGGCGCTGTGGAAAAAGAGGTGGCTGGCTGCCCTGGGCCCCTTTCGAACGCTCGCTCGTCTGCCTCCACCTCTGTCCCGGCGCGACGAGACGAGACGGGCGTGGCCGCTCTCATGCGTGCTCCGCCGCCCCCGCCCCCTCTCCCCGGGAACAGGTGGTGCGCGAGGGAGACCGTTTATTTACCTCCCCGCCAGCGCCCCGCCCGCCGCGCCGGCGCCGCGCTCAACAACTCACTAGGAAGAGCACTGTTCCCCAGCGCAACGGCGGCTCCACACATTCGGCATTCGCCGAGCAGCGAGCTACTATTCGCCCAATAGCTGATGTGTTCGGCGAATGTTTGCTCCCTTTGATGTGTTTTAAAGATCGACACGCGGCGGGTGGGGCGAATACCGAATGTTGGGCGCTCGCAAAGCAAATCGCAAGCAAACCGTTCACACTATTCGGGATTCGGCTAGCGGTTGCTCGGGATACGCCGAATGCCGTATGTGTGGACCCGACTTAATGGCGGCTCCAAATATTCGGTAGCCGAATCTTGAGAAGTGTGGATGGGTTGCTTGCGATTCGCCGAGCGCCGAACATTCGACGCCCTATGTGTCCTTCTTTTACGTACATCAAAAGACGCGAGCATTCGCAGAGCACGTCAACTGCTCAAGATTGGGAAACTAAGTTTGTCGCTACTCGGCGAAGGCGGAATGTGGAACCGCCTTAACGAGTATGGCGGCATGTGCTAATACACAATGTTCTGAATTTGCTATTTTTTTTAAAAATAGCAACGTCGTAATGGATTGTTTGTATAAAGGACAGTTATTGAATGACATCATTGAAACAATACACTAGGATATTCATTATATTTACACGAAGAACAAAGACCGAATGGAATGTACAGAATAAAACAGATCAGAAGACGTAACGAGGGAGCGATCAATGAGAGGTGACAACGCCGAAAAAGAAAAAGAGTTATGGAAGTGCGTGTGCAAGTGGTACACTCGGCCTGGATGTAAGTTCGAAGCACAAATAAAGAGCGCGATACGGAGAAAGGGCCAGACACGGGACGAGGAGGTGAAAAACAAAAAAACAAAAATATATCAAAGAAAGAAGCGGGGGATCCGTGGTGGGGCGGGGCGAGGGCAGCTGCAGCGGGGGTGCGCTATGAATAGCCCCGGCAGCGCCCGCGTGGCCAGGGCGCGGGTCGGCGCGACGCCGCGCTGTGGCGACGGCTTCAAAGCGCGAATCGCGGCCCCCGGGCGCCGCGAGGGCTCCCAGCGCGAAGCTTCCATTGCAAATAAGCGCCAGCGCCACCTCGAGCACCATCGCGCCCGTCGCCCGCCGAGGGCTGCACGTGTGCTAATTCAGCCGCGCCCGTCACCGTAAAAGTATCCCCTTATGCGCAGTACGATGCGGGGTGCGCCGGGATGTGACGGGGCGGACTCGAGAGGGGCTGGTCGGTGAAGGGGATGTGCCTATGGAGGCCTATAGTGGCGGGGCGGTGTGGGGAACAAGCAGAGCTGGGAGGGGGAGCGGGGCGAGGCTGAGAGGGTGGACCGCAACAGGACAGAAAGGATGCGGACGAGGCGGAGCGAGGGGGCAGTGAAGAGCTGAGAGAGTGAGGACGAGGAAGGGTGGGGGCTGGGAGGGTAAAACAAAGCAGGACAAAGTGGCGAAGAGAGGTAGGTAGGGGGAAGATGGAGAAAGGAGCGAGGCGGCACACGTCGCGCAAAGCGGGGTTCGGGTGGGTGGCGGGCAGGGTGCGTTTTAGCGAAACGGGAGGGAGAGAGCGAGGGGGGAGCGAGAAAAGTGGGGGTGAAGCGGGGCGAGTAGAACGAACGGAGAACAGAGGCACGGGAGTGCCTAACGGGGAGCCGTGGTACTGTCGAGCCGGGTGAAGTCGGGGCGGACGCGGGGACGCAGGGAGGGGCCCGAAGGGGGAAGCGGAGCAGGGTGGCGTGTTAGCGCGAGAAGGATGGAGCGAAGGCACGGGTAGAAGAACGGGGCGGGCGGGCGGCGCGGAGGTTAGGCAGGTAACGGCGGAGTCGAGAGGGGGCAGGGCGGGTTCGATGGAGAAGGACGGGGAGGGAGGGAGGGTGGCATATGGGCCCGGTGGGAGGGGCTCGGAGTGCCCTCAGCCGGGGGGGACTATGAAGAGCTCTCGCGGCCGCAACCCTCCCCTTAAATGAGCCAATTTCTATTCGCGGAATACCTCTGCTAATCATTACATACGGCCGTATTTTTTCTACCAAAGAGGGTGCAAGGGGTGTTCACGGGCGTTTAATGGCGGACTGCCTAATCAGAAGTCTGTGCGGTTCTGTATTTACTACCCCAACTTTCTGGAGGGTAAAATCTCAGAATTTGCGCGGGATAATGTAAATCTCAGCGTACAGTTTATTACAGGTCTGAAAAAGACAACGAACATTCTATTTGCTATTCACCCTTCAGCTGTTGGTATAAAAGTGTAAAAATAGAATATTCCTACCGGGATCAAGAGTGGTATTGTTGACTGATGAATATAACATTTCCAACAATTTTAACTAGAATAAATAAGTAATTTGGGGACATGAGGTCGAATATAACGTACATAATAATTGTATTTATTTCTTACACAAAATAACTACATAGTGAAGTGATAAATGTAGAAAAGAGTCAAAAATTCGAATTTTTTACCATTCTATTTAGATTCTCGATAAAGCTCTCATGTGAACATTTAGTACAAAATCCCGTCTCGCGTAAAAAACCGTGCGTAATATTGTGTGTATCGCTCCCTCGCGCGGGAATCGCCGGACTGCATCCCGCGGTCAGCTTTCCCTCGCCGCCGCTTCCCAGCTAACCCCCTTTCATTTTTCATTCCCAGAGAAGATATAGCCCGACTGCATCCCAGTTCGTTCATCCGATGTTTCGGAAAGATTAAAAATTCGAGTTAAGATTCCATCCATAAATAGCGCATGTATGTTCTCACAACAGTCCAGAGGAAGCTTTAAACACAGGAGAACATGGCAGTATCTTTGGAATTCTGAATTCTGACAGTCAGCCAGGTAAGAATATGCTCGTGTTAAGTGATTTCATGTTTTGTTACTACAAGCTTTCTTAAGTTGTGGTTTTCAACGTTTGCAGTGCCCTAAAAGGTCATGCAAATGTTTCTTGCGAGCAGACAAGTGTATCAATTATATTCGATCAATGTGATTCCAGAAGTAGACCACGATAAACGAAATTAGTCCTCACACCAAGAAAGAAAACAACGGGATGGGGTGTGGCTACGCCTTTTTGGGGAAGTAGGTAAACGGCTTAAGAAGAGTTGACAAGGGATGCAGTCGGTATACGTCCCCTCCCTCGCGCATCAAGAGGGCACAGTAGGTCCCGAAGCAGTCTTCCCTGTGACTCTTTTTCTGCAGCGAGAACACGACGCTCACGTAGGCGTCCCCTGGCCACGGCCCCCTGGCATGCCGGAGGGATTAGGGCTCTGGGCCGCGGTGCGCCGGGCCCCCTCGCCTCTGGAAGGCGTGGTATTTGGGAAGGAAAGTGGAGGGCTCGCAGCCCCGCCGAAGGGTCAAGACTCTTCAACTGTGTACTAGCTACGGAAGGCGCTGGTAAAGTATTTAAGATATGGAAAAGGCAAGAAGAGTTAATGTCCAAGATGAATTAATAATCTCCAGAATACAGGCGTTTTACCTGTAGATATATTCACATGCCAATCGTCACACATCACCAAAACCTATCTTCAACCCACATAACTAAAGCTATTACACCTTCTATTTCACTATTACAATATAATGAGCATGTATATCCTACAGACTAAAGATAACATCGAACTCGACTCTAGCAGTCCCTTAAATTTCATTTACATTGTTCAGAATTGAGATATCTAATAATTTAATTTGGTTACTCAAAACAAGAAATGCTTCAGGTCGAGCTGTCGTAATACTTAATAAGAAATTACATATAAAACTCTGAAAATTTCAAGCTGATCGAAATAATCCCAGGGTCAAGTGAAGTCGATGGCTTTCGCGGCCAGTCCCTGCTGCGCCAAGTGCTCTTGGCTGTGCGGGTGAACATCGAGTCGAAGGTTGAGATGGCGACGTTTCGACCATCGGTCGCCATCTTTCTCGGGGCTGGTCTTCAGACTGGCAGTCGGGCGCTTATGGTAATGCTTTTAATCAAAATAACACATTGGGATTGACATTGAAAAACGAGTATAGAGGACTTAATGGGAATGCAATATGGGGAACACCTGTTAAGGCGACACTAATGTGAGTCATATGTCATATGACAATGCTATTGATGAATATAATCAATGCGAATACGAAATAAATAATCATAAGGCATTCGCTCTCGCGGATATTCTTAATTACTACAATAATATTGTCCTGTTGTAGATCAGATTAGCCATTATAAAGTGAAAACTAGTGGCGCTACTACAGTACATTGTTACATATTTTCTAAATTTGCAAATTTCGAAAATTCAGAGAGTGCAACGAAAATGAGACCCTCGCCATTCTTTTTAGCGTCCCTTCTTCTATCTGTAGAAAAAAATGTGCAAAGAAAATTTTGAGCGCTTTTTGTGAAAATAATTTTTGTTTAAAAATTGCATAAATTTCAAGTAGAAATTACATGAAAGCTACTAGTTTTTTTTAATTAATTGTACATATCCTTTCTTTAAAACCTGATTTTTGGAACAGACTTTGACTGATGAAAAAATGTCAATCTTCAATATTGTTATTTTGAAATCTTAACTGCAATTTTTGAAAAACAGGAGACTTCCTCGAAAACTAGCACAATATTTTATACCATCCTTTATTACATAAGGAGAGAAATTTAAAAAAAAATCGAGCAGTTTTTAAGAAATACATTTTTTTTCAAAAAATAATTTAATTGTCAATATCTTGCGCCAAATTACACGAAAACTACTTCTATTTTCGAAAACTTGAACATAAACTTATTTGAAGATCTGTCTTTAAACAACAGATTTTATTAAGGAAAAAAATATTTAGCTTCAATGTTATAGTTGTAGGAAGATGCCAAAAAATTGCAGTCATGAAATTTTCAAGCTAGTGGTCCAACTGAATGGCACAGACTTTCTCGTATTAGTTTTCTATTTCCTTTGATCTGTGCTAGCTATAGGGACTTGTCACATACTCTTGCAAGCTGCCATCTATCGCCAGCCAAAGTACATTTTGGGGAATTTTCTCCTTTTTTCTGTTTCCTAATAGAACAGAAATATTACTTAAAACATAGTATAGAAGAGTAAAACCTCGTCCTAAATGCAATTTTCATTGAAAAATTGGGAGCCATTTTTAAGAAAACCGTGTTTAAGTTTAATGTCAATGCGAAATTGAAACTTCTTTTTCAGTTTTTGAGTTTTCGAAAAATTAATTTACAGTCATTAGAGGTACTTCAACTCGCAAATGCAATAGTGTCTACAAATCGCTGGAAATGTGCATGTTAACAGCGTGAGAGAGATAAAAAAATACATTTGGGTATTTTTTGAAAAAAAGAAAAGAATACAGCAAAATGAATTTTATGCCATTTTTAACGATGGAATTAGCACTACCCGTTGGAAATAGTGGGCCTTCAGCTCCGAAACACCATATCGATATTGTCTTGCTGAATGGCTCCCACGGTGACACTTGTTGATGAACCAGCATTGAAATCTGCAGCAATTTGCGAAAGGGTTGCATTTCCATCACGTGTAATGATTCTTCTCAGTCTTCGTCGGTCCCGTTCTTGCACGATCTTTTTGCGACCGCAGCGATGTCGGAGGTTTGATGTTTTTTACCGAATTCCCGATATCCATGGTACATTCGTGAAATGGTCGTACGGGAAAATCAAAATTACATCGCGACCTCGGAGATGCTATGACCCATCTCTCTTAAGCCGTATATAACAGCACGTTCAAACACAAAAAATAGTGATAACTTGCCATTGTAGCATCAATAAGCAATCTCACAACTGTGTCAGACTCAGGTTGTCTTGTCGTTGCCGACCGGAGCGCCGATTTCTGAGTGGATCCAGATCTCTTTATTGAAATGAGCATGGCTGCACTAGTTTTTTTGGGTTCTTTAGTGTAACTTTCTCTACACTAAGTAAATTACTCCGTATATACGTAAGTATACGAGAAAGTACAAAGTATTGGATTTCAACGAGCATTAGCCTCGCACTATTCTCTTAAGCAGTCTCTACGCTATCCGAGGACAAAGTTTAATCAAAAAATGTTGAGCCAATTTTGAGAGAAGTTTCAAATTATTTTTGAGGCTACATGAAAAATACCCTCAAAAATCAAAATATCCATCTGAAACCACGCCCCCCCCCACCTTGACTATTTTTAAGGACATACAGGATCTTTACTTTATCCTGCAACCCGTGTCTAGGAGCACCTGATTCTAGAGATTTTCGCAATTTACCAATCAGGGGAAACACCTTTGGCATCAACTTCACTTTTAGCCACCCTCTGGCTTCGGGGGGCGGGACTGCGGCTATTTTGAGCGGAAGGAGAAAGCACCCCTCGCCCTTGCGCATTTCCTCGTTTCATTCATCCTCCTGAGAACTTGCTATTAGGGAAGCAGAATATCCAAAACTGTCAATTTATGATCATGAAGATGTTCTTTTCAACTATCACTTTCTATCCAATTTTTAACTCACAAGAAATAGAAGAAACTATTAAAAGACATACACATCCCGCAAAATGTCCAAGTTACGATCTCATTACAGTCAAGATAGTATAAGAACTACCGAAGAAAGGCCTTGATTTGATAACACCAATACTAAATGCAATGCTCCGAAATAGTCACTATCCAAGTCAATGGAAGTTTGCCCAAATAACAGCAATAGTAAAACCAGGAAAATCTGTCACGTAAGCGACCTCTTACCAGTGCTGTCAAAAGTTTTCCAAAAACTTTTATTAAAGAGCCTTAAGCCTCAAATCAGTGCTATAATCTCTGACTTCCAGTAGGGATTTAGAGAATGGCATTCGACAGTTCAGTAAACTCATCGAGTAGTTAATAATATAACGCAATGTTCAGAAAAGAAGTACTGTTCTGCAGCTTCGTTGATATCCATCAAGCATTCGACAAAGCCTGACACGAAAGACTTCAATATAAGATCAAATACATGCTACCACATCCTTATTGCCTTCTCTTCCAATTATAGCTACACGATCGCTTTTTCCAAATGAAATTACCAAGATACCCTCTCAGGATTTAAACCCCTCCTCGCAGGTATACCACAGGTAAGAACCAGTTGTCCTTAGTCCTTTTCTACACCCAATGTCCACACCGGACTGCACTACTATTGCTACATTCGCCGATAATATCTTTGCAGCAGATGAAAATTCGTGTAGCGCCTCGCAAATATTTACAAATACACTTGGACAAAATAGAAGAATAAAACAACAAATGGCGGGTAACTATAAATGCAATGAAAACATAACATATCACCTTTTCATTAAGAAGAAAACAATGTGCGAAAGTTAGTATAAATAACAAAGATTTCCCTGACGCTACAACTGTCAAACATCTCGGTTTACACTTGGACAATCACTTGACATGGAAACCTCACATCAAAACAAAACGAAAAAAAGGGCAATTAAAAGAACGAAAATTGTCATGGCTCCTCAACATAAGGTCACACATGTCTCTGTTCAACAAAGTGCTGTTATACAAAACTGTTATAAACACATTGACGTATGGTATAGAACTATTAGATTCTGCCAATGTATCGAGCATTGAGATTCTCAGAAGATTCGAAACAACAACATTCAGGAAGTTATTCGGAACACCGTGGTTAGTAACAAAACCCTTTATGAGGGCCTAAATATTTGAACTACTGCGGATGTCATTTCTAAAAGAAGCCAGGAGTATTTTAAGGAACTAGATGAACATTCAAACAATCTATCAATTAATCTACTGGCCAATAGTGAGCACACATATTGACTGAAACGTTAACACATATTACAACTGCCACATCGCTTTTTTATTTGACAAATCCACTCGCAATGTCACTATTAAGTTTACGTAATGTTATTTGTGTAAATACAAATCATTTATTCAAGAACAGATTGTAAATTTGCAGATGTGAAATACAAAAAAAAAAGATGTTCTCATTTGTTTAATTACCAGAGTCCAGTTTATCCCTCTCCAGGATAGAATACGACTGGGCCTCGGAAAATACATAACATGGTCATACGACATACATGTAACATGGTCAGTAACGACAGATGCACTATAATAATAATAATAATAATAATAATAATAATAATAATAATAATAATAATAATAATAATAATA
>BOPP01000210.1:1968066-1991504 GCA_017312745.1 Gryllus bimaculatus
GGCGCTCCGAGGTGGGGCGATCGCGCCGGACGCGCGAAAGCCCCAACTTCTCGACTCGAAGGGAGAGCGGAGGAAATGCCGGAGGAGAGCAGAAGCTCTTCAGGAAGTGGATTCGTTGATAGATTGATGGTTACGGGCGCGTCAACTGCTAAGGTCATTAGTCTTGCAAGTGTATTGCATGTTTTATCGCACGAGGCGGTGGCGAACTTCCCGTACTGGATACGGAGATCCGGCGCCGACCAACCCGACCCCTGGTGGGGTTTTCCCCAACCAGGTACACCCCCGGTGGGGCACCGCCCCAGCCGGGAGAAGCTCTTAGCTGCCGTCTGGTCTCCCGACAATTGTGATGGTGTAACACATGTGAGTGAAAGTGTTTGTAAGTAGGGTGAGGATACGACACGGGGAAAGAAAGACCGCGCGCGGTCCGTGGCCAGTTTGTACAATTCGCCAGGTATTCATCGGAGAAAGAACGGAAAGCCACTGATGACAGCTGCGGACTGTTAGAATTCTTCTCCACACAGTGGCTGAGTTCGACCTAGCTGTTTAGCTAGTATCGAGAATTCTGCCACCGATAGGACTCGAACTCTAGGACGTCCCAATCGTAGGTATGCAGTGACATCAGACGATGCCTTAAGGCACCTAAGGCGGTGGGAAACGATTTAGAAACGTACTGCCCCAGGGACAAAAAGTCATTTAAAAAAAGAATGAAAGATTGGAATGAACAAAATTCTTGCAAATCCTTGCAGGCTATAAATGAAGGTGATAAATATCACTTATCTACGTGTATCATAAAACAGAGTTGAGAAAAAAAAAATTTATACAAGCATTACAAACGACATTTTTCGTTGCTAGAAATTGTTCATAAAATTGTATTTTATGGCAAAGGTTATGACGTATTAGGCATTTATGGCTCGAATTTCGGCATCATCACACATACTGCTACCTGAGAAGTGGCAGTAAACTGCGCAGCCAGCCACATTTTTTCGCACAAATTTCAAAAACGCGTTACGACAGAACATCGTCGTCCTTGTTGCCAGTTACAACACTTTACGTATAAAATTTGTTTCCCAAATTAACTTTAATTTCTTTATACATTTTTAATGCTGTTATACGAAAGAGCAAGCAAATCATGTATAAGGATCCTAATTGCATTTGTTCAAATTTGAAAATTCGCTCGTAACGATGTTACTTTTTAAAACAAGTACTTATACAATACAGCTTAGTATAATAAACTAATTGCACAGTATACTACATACTGGGCACATTTGTCGCTTTAATCGAAGGTAGGAATTTTTTTAAATTCAGAAAACATTTTCCTTTGAAGAACACAATTTTTTCGCCAGAAAGTTTCATTCTTACTTTCTCGCCTTATGACGTAAGAAGAGAGAGTATTGTAATCGCACGCTGGAAATCGGGCATTTTTCGATAGAAATCTCTTTTTGCCGGACCCTCGTTACGAAAAAGTCGATGAATCTTGTTTCTATATTTAGTAACTTAATTCCTGGATCATCTTCCATAGTCCGAATCCATGTGTTGTATGTCTTTAATACCGAAAATTCGTTTGACTGCAAAACCCGTCCTGCTGCCCGTCTGTCTGATTATTATTCTGTTCGTCTTTCCGTCTCTGATGGTATGTCCGTTTGCCCGCCTATTCGTCTGTTCGTTGTAGTATGTAATGTTGTATCACTTCTAGTTTGGACAAGTGAAAGTCGAGTACTTATCGTGTCATAAAGACATATTATGCAATAATTCTGTTTTCTCACACTTCATTCTTATAATGTATATTTCTAAAAATATTTTACACTCACGTTTGTGGCAGCTTGTGTTTTAGAATCTCAGTATCCCCAGGAGTTTCGCATTACTTACCTGAAACAAAATGCAAAAAAATATTGAACAATACATTTAAAAATAACACGTTTACTTACATGTACAGTAGTGTTGTGTCTTTGAACTTTTTTCAAAATATTAATTTTGCTGATGATGTGTTTGATTTGTTGCGCGAGACGTTTGTCTTCATATAGTTTTTTGCAGTTATTTTAGTTTGGTGATGTAAAAGTCATGCACTTAATATAATTTCTTTTACGAGGTACAAGGAAATAACGAATTATAGTTGCTTGAAATGGTGATTCCTCATTTATCTTTCCTAATGGCATGAAAATATATTTTCGATTGCAACATGTTTAAAAGGAAAGTAATCAAATCTCCCGTACAATTGGCTCGAAAGAAGTGGACGAGAAAGTCTTTTAAAACGCAAAAGAAATACTTTATCTATAATCCGTAAGCAGAAGGTGAGAAAGCAAAAAAGTATTGGTACGATATGATATTACATATTACACAGTATTAAAGTATAAAGGGAACAATCTCCATAAACCACACCTTTCACACCACTTGTATATACTGACAACGGATTCAACTAGAAACTTTTTCGAAATAGAGGTAGAAGTGTCAGAGATCACTTTCAGAGATTTCAGTACATAATCATGTATTAAACCTTACTAAGAACACCTTATATCTTGCAATACATAAAGGAGTTTAACAAATTTGAGTAAGAGTGAAATACACAGAGCGTTCAGACAAATTATTTCATTTTCTAAACTTAGATTTTCGTATTACCTATTTTTCATTTTGGCCTCGAATGATACTTCCGAAAGCGTCCTAATGACTTTATTTTGTAGAACAGTGTATGTAGTAGTGTATTTCTTGAAAGTGTATAAAGGACACTTTAATGAACCGCGGGCGTAGCAGTGCGAACTTTCGAGGAGCGAGTCTGGGTATGTCGTCAGTAGGGGTTCTTAAGGAGCTGCAGGTACCACAGTGATAGTGTGATATGGATAGCGAAAGCCGAATGCGAGGCGTGTCAAGGTGCTCAAAAGTGTCAGAGTGGTCAAAAGTGCCATGTGAATCAAAAGTACCATGTGAATCAAAAGTGCCATGTGAGTCAAAAGTGTCATGTGTGTCAAAAGTACCATGTGAATCAAAAGTACCCTGTGAGTCAAAAGTGCCATGTGAGTCAAAAGTACCATGTGTGTCAAAAGTGCCATGTGAATCAAAAGTGCCATGTGAGTCAAACATGCCATGGGAATCAAAAGTGCCATGTGAGTCAAAAGTACCATGAGAATCAAAAGTGCCATGTGAGTCAAAAGTGCCATGTGAGTCAAAAGTGCCATGTGGGTCAAAAGTGTCAGGAGAGTCAAAAGTGTCACGGGAGTCAAAAGTGTCAACAACCTCCGCTTTCATAGCGGCTCTGGAGACGTCTGTGTGTGATACCTGAATGGGGAAAACCCCACATGCCGACGGGTAGATCGAAGCCGTTTCTCTCGTTCCAGCGGAGGAACACCGCCACCTCCCAGGATGAACGGGTCATGCACTTCGCTCACGGGACTTACGACCAAAGTAGCTGACGCGTCCAGAAACACGAAATACTCCCTCACTTATCTCTGCCGCACGAAAATACATTACTTTAAAGAAAGAAAGCTACGCTATATATTATAACATTTCTCGGAAATTAAAACGTAGCGACATATCGTTGTCCCTCGCCTTCAACGTCCCGGCGCGTCTTCTGAAGCGCGCTGCTTCGATTACGGCTCAGCGCAGATACACGCGAGATTCGAGATTTTGGAAAAGTCGATATTCACTCATCGAAAATGCCTGCTATGAGAGAGAAAGCCATTTCTATCAATAAATAATGCAACGAACTAATTGAATTCTACCCAGAAGGCGCAAAAAGAAAACACGCCAAATTACTTTCGTAGCATAAAAGCGAGTAGTTCCTTAATTTTAAACTCATTTTTTGAACCGTGAACAACTCCCATGAGTAGTCACTGAATCGTCACCAATGGTTACCAACGCACGAGAACCGATTCCGACTTTACACCCAGTATAACATTTTCTGCCTCAAGCACTCATTTACTGCCATCTCCACGTATTAAAACTCCGGACTGCAATCTATCCCGACTCACAGCTTCTAATGTAACTGTTCCCCAATGACCGACTGCCTCCCGCGTCCCCGCCCTCGTCCCTGCTCCTTTCAATGTGACAGTCGCTCGGCCGGCCCATCGCAACCGCCGCCTTCGTGCCACAGGGCGGGGCTGGTGGCTTCCTCTATAAATACATGCTCTGGGAGCGAACCCCGGCCATCGATCGAAGCTAGACGCCGCCGTCGCCGCCGCCGCATCGGAGACCGCAGCTGGCTCTTGCATGACTCATCCTCGGCGCAATCGCACAGAAAGAAATATCATCCAAACTTGAGCATTCACACATGTAACTCATTTCAGCGAATGGTTCACGAGATTTTGCGTTATAATAAATATGCGGATACTAGATTTTAAATATCAGGTTGAAGTATCACAGTCGCATGGGTACTAGATTTAAACATTGCTTGTTTACTCGCTTGACATACATTATATAAAATAACTTCACTGAAAGTGAATATCAAGTTAACAATAAGATATCACATATTATGTCTATAATTAAACAAGAGACAGTACAGCTGGGTAAAATAACGTTTCTCTCCTCCTTACATTCGTTTTAACAAAATTTTCAATTAGTCAACAACTGTATGAAGAGAATCACGAAATCAAATTCAACCTAAAAAGGTTTTTCACAGTTTCATAGCAATCTACAAGGATAGCGGAAGTAAATTTTAAAGTCGTATTTGGCATTTTTTTACGAAAATTAGAAAACGTGGATTTGGATACAATACGGAGCATGGCCATACATGAATGGCGATAACGTAGAGAAATAATGGAATGGTTATTGACTAAGTATCACAACTGGCTGGCTCGCAGACTAACGCTGAACAAAGAAAAGAGATCAGACACTTATCAATTGTATGAAGAGAAAAGCTGTATATTGTAAAGTAAATATTCGAATTTGAACGGGAGAAAAAGATGATTACGGAGGCAAGCTCTTCAAAATTAGAGGGAAGTTTTGAAAATTTGAATGAGTAATTCAAATAATATTTTCGTAATTAATTCGCAATAAAATCGTTCAACACGGTAAGATATTTGTTGTGATATTCGGTCGTGGTGAGCCTGATTGATTAATTATTGTAAGGAATCTATATGTCTTATCTTGTTTATTCTATAATATTGGTTTTCTGGCCTTAATAAATACACATAAATAAATAGTTAAAAATATTTTAGTGTCTGCTTATTAAGATTAGTAAACCAATACAATTAATTAGTTAGTGTGTCCGGGCGCGCCAACTGCATCAATTGGTGTGACAGCAGTGCCTCTACCAGGAAGGTCCTATGGTTCGAGTCCTGGCAGGATTATACACAGCTAGGTCGAATTCAGTCGCTGTCAGGAAGAGAATTCTAGCGGCCGGCTGCTCGGATCACTAGTTCTCCGATGTCGGAGCAGTACACTACCAAACGGAACATGGACCGAGCATGGCCTTTCCGTTTTCTTTATGTTTTTTCACCCCTTACTTATATTAACATTCACTTCACTACCACACGTGTCGGGAGATCAGATGGGAGCTTAGAGCTTGTCCCGGTGGGGTGGGTCCCAGCTTGAGGGTGGAAGGTAAGTGTTCGGGGAACCCCCGTGACCCGATGTAGGTCGGTGCCGGATCTCGCCATCCGGCGGGGGAAGATCACCGCCGCAATAAAATCCGCAAACGATAAAAAATATGTACTACACGTACGGAACATCGTCATTCACTCGCCCGGACTCACTAATCCGGACTCGGCAATCAACGAATCAATCTACGTTCTAGCGCTCAGTTTCCTCAAAATGGCTGATCTCCCCGACTTGAAGAGGTCCTCGCCTTCCGCTCGACAGAGCGCGGACAGGAGTGGGAGGCGCCGTTGTGTTCTCGCTATCCAAGACGAAGTTGGAATTTCTCTCCCCCAGTGAAAGCGAGTTCGCTCCGGTTCGCGGTGGAACCGACGTGCCGGAAACGATGGCAAGCGGTCGCTCGATTGTTTAATTGGCGCTGGCACTCGGAAGCAAACACTTTCATAGTTTCTCAAGTTGGAAACGGCAATTCAACGGCTTTCGTAAAAGGCAACGCACAAATTATGTTTGTTTAGTGATCAATTTCTTACTTTTATGTGCGTCGAGTGGCAATTGTGTGGTCACTTTTATTTTATTAACTAATTACACAGTAACACAAACTCAAATTTTACCATAACTGTGAGGCATTGCAAGCATTGCCAGCATTGCAACAAAAATGTAGCAGCTGGAGTTAGTAATGATAGTATTACTGATAGTAACGATAAACATTCGTTGAGCCAAGGTCAAAGATATCTTAGACAAACGTTTATGATTTTTGGCAACATTCATGCGTGTTTTGGAGAAGAAGAAAACATCGTCAGTCATTAGGTACATTAAATAGGTAAGATAGTATGCAAAAAAAATTAACCACCAACAATTCTGCAAGAAGTATCAAATTATCATAATTTCAATTTAAAGTGATGGTACAGTTGAAGCTTTTACCATTTAAATTGTGGTTTTAGGCTTACATAGCAATTTGGATGTGGTGCCACATTCAAATCGCAATAACCCAAATGCGAGTACGTGTAAGATTCAGTGGTACTAAGGATCTCAGATTTTGTGTGGGAAATGTTTATTAAAAAGTCGGAACAAGGGAAGCTAATCGCCGAGATTAAGAGGCGCAAGAATGTGGATCGCAGTACTGAGCAGCGCTCGACGTTCGCTGTCCGATTCGAGCCAGTCACGTGGGGAAACCCCGCAGCATTGCTATTCCTCGCGGCGGCGCTGGCAGCACGCGAGACCGATTGCCCAGTGGGGCGCGAAGACGAAGCAGGGGCAGGGGCAGGCGCAGGGGCAGCGAAGGTGGCGCGGCGGCGCACTGCGGAACCATTGTGAGTGGGGCGGGGGGAGGAGGGGGCAGCGCTGAGCGGCCGCCAAGACGAACGGCAGAGCCGCGCTCACCCCCTGCGGCACTCGCGACTGCATCCCGTGGTCAACTTGGCCTAAGCCGTTTACCTACGTCCCCCAAAAAGGCATAGCCCCACTCCATCCCGGTCTGTTTTCCTTCCTTCGTGCTAGACAAATGTTTACAGTTTTCTGATGGTTTTTGAAAGACTGGAACCGTCCTCGGATACTGGTGTACATTACATACGCAATATAGTATGGAGATAATAAATTAATCGCCAAAAACTCAACAGCAGCAGCGATAACAGCAAGAAGTATCAAATGATCATAATTTCAAAATCAAATGAATGAACAGGTAAAGTATTAGTCATTTTCATTGCATTTTTGGAGGTTTGCTTATGAGGATTCATTTAGACGTATACCGTCTGCTACGTCTGCCTACCTCTGTTCTGTAGTGCATTGTTCCAGTATAGTTGAGCCACTTTGCCTGTTTTCAAGATACATGTGCATGCTCTTTTAAAGAGCTCTGTCATCGTAGAAAAGTTTGTGGAAACAAAACTTGAAACTTTCTATCACGAGCATCTTCTTACCTCGCTGACTTGAGAATTCCGAAGATTCTGCCTTGTTCACCTGTGTTCGAGGTTTTCTCTGGACTGGTGCGAGAACATCTACATGCGGTACTTATGAAAGCAAACTTAACTAAAATGTTTTCTCCTTCCGAAACAACGGATGAACGAAAGAGGAATGAAGTCGGGTTATGCCTTATCAGGAACCGAAAAGTGAAAGAGGATTAACTGGGAAGCATGCGAGGAGGAAAACTGACTTCGTTATTTTAGACAATGTCATGGAAAAGTCGAGAGAATCCAATAAAATTACAGATACGTATTTCAGGTCAATGAAATTGATGATGACCTAATTATAGTGGTTTGCTATTGGTAAAATTAATTGTTTGGTTTCTGTGATTGGTGGATGTCTTTAGTCTCGTAAGTGTTGTGCGAATTTGGTAATGGTGATTTCCTCCAGTTGGATGGCGAAATCCGACGCCAACCTGCACGCGCGCTTGCAGGGTTGTCCCCAACCAGGTATATCCCACTAGCGGGAGCACCGGTTCAGCGGAGACAAGCTCTAAGCTCCCGGCGTGAGTGGTAGTGTAGTGCATATTAGTGAGTGTGTGTGTGTGTGTAAGGGTGAGGATAGGTCAAGGAAGAGGTAGGAAAGATCGCGCTCGGTCAGTGGCCCGTTTGTTAGGGTACTACGTCGGCATTAGCCTAGTGTTGATCGGAGAAACCACGGAAAACTTCAGATCAGAGCAGCCGGCCGCTAGGGTGCTTCTCCAGACAGCTGCTGAATTCGACCGAAAAATGTAGCTTGTGTCGACAATTCTGCCACCGACGGAACTAGAACCCTAGAACCGCCTGGTCAGAGCCCCTGTAGTGATATCAACTGACGCTCTGGGCCACCTAAGCCAGCTACTATTAGCAGCTGTTAGAAATAGCATATGAATTGTTGTTTAGCTTTTTCATTCTGAGTTTTCTGTCTCAAAAAAGGCGGACGAGGTATATTCTACAAAGTTCAAAAAATTTCCATTTAGATTTTGTCGTTCGTAATTATAGAAAGGAGTAACTGAGGTCAATAAATATAAACCTTAAATATATTAAATGAGAAATTTTCAAATTCACTAGATGAGCATGGGATGTCCCATTTTTCATGTGGGCATATACATATCTCAAAGATCCAATACTTATTACAAAAATATTTCTAAAACGAGACATATGCAATTGTAAATTTTAATAAATAATGCATTATATAATATAAAAATTTTAAAATGTTGCACCATAAGGACAAAAATAGAACGTCGTACTTCCTCTTCGTGAGTTCAAAAAATATGTATCCTGCATAAGTTTATTGCAAAACTAAGAGTGCATGTTGAGAATGATTTTAACGGCAAATAGATTAGAGAAAACTTCTGTAATGAACTCCGGCAGGTGAAAAAGTTTCCCGTAGTAATAACGCGAAAATATAACTCTCTCCACTAACTAGAATCAGCCAATACAAGACCTCCCCTTCGGAGTTTGAACTTGGAGCTAGAAAATGCAGGTAAAAACAGGGCGCAGGCGCGGCGCTCGCAAACTTTTAGTTCCAGCGCCTGACACTAAAAACTTTGAAGGAGAGACTCATTTTATTCCACATAAAGGAGTACAACAAAAAGTCTAATCAGAAAACCGAAATTGTCTGTAACTTAATGTCTCAAGAGACCTCTATTTGCATAGTTTGAATCGTGGAAAAGTTTATCATACCCTGTTAATAAGAAAAACAACCTAATTACTCTCTAGAAGGACCAAGGTCTGATGAAGGCAGAGTGTTTATCAAAAAAAGAAATGTCTAGCAATATTTTGTGGGAAATGGTTCTTAGAAACAATGTTTATGCAATTGAATATCTTAAAATATAACTCCATTATAAAGAATATCTTCTGTTTACATTTAAAGAAGAAAAACATCAATCTGAATAGCATTACCGCACTATATTCATATCTGATGGAACACGACGATAGAGACGAGAGAAAGCAAGCTTCTGCAATGTAATGCAAAGAGATCTTCTGGAACCACTGTATAGTACCATCATTGTATTCAAAATATTTAGAAAATTTATTTTAAGACAAATATCTATAAGATATCAATACTTTGTATAATTACATTCATTTCGTTTATAATGTCAAGTTCAAAATACCTTTCACATTTTAAATATTGGCTCCGTGGTAAGCACAGAATTAAATTTATTTTTCTTGATTATGATTTCCCTGATGATTGAAGATTATTGATAGTTTTGAGGGATTTAAAATGAAACATCGAAACAGTATTTACTAAGGTAAGTGAGAACGCGCTCAAAAAACCTGAAGTCAGGTGATGCAATGCAGTAGTAGCTCCATTGTCTGCAGGATACAGAGCAATTCGTTAATTATTAATTAAATTACCACTTCTATCCTACGATTAGTTTACTCGACTTTAATTCAATCTATATTTCAATATGGAATAATTGTGAGGGATGGTTTTGCCAAATACATCTAAAACTCTTAAAATTATGACAAACTTATTATTAATCAATTATTAAGTAATTCAACCTTCGATGTTTTCATTTATATCCAAGCATTAAGTTTTTTATGATACCTTTGTTTTTTGCTCTAACTCTTGATTAAATTCTGATAGGTGTGTTCCGTTGCTATTCTTTGTAAATCATAGTTTTTGGATAACTTTACTAGCGTTTAATTTATCTTCTCATTCTATTAGAGAATTTACTTATATACGTGCAGTTACAAGTTTCTTCGCTCTCCAAAAAATATTTTTATTTTTTATTTTTCTGGTCTTTTTCATATTCGCACAATTGTTACAAACTAGTTTTCTGGAGGCTCTCGTTTACATTTATGAAATGAAAGATATTTCCCTGGCCTAGATCAATGGAATAGTAGATCCCTAGGAGCAGAATTAGAGATTCAAGTCACGGATCTTCTGATTTCCGTGTGGATATTGCGCGGCGCGTTCGTCCTTGTCGAGTGCTGGCGCAGTGCGGGTTCGCAGTGCTGCGCTTGCAGCCAACTGGGGGGCGGGGGTGGGGGAAGGAGGAGAGAGAAGAATTGGGTGGACTCTGAGGGTGAAACCGGCGGGCCAGAAAAAGGAGTCTTCATAAAGATTTGGCAAGAGTTCCATACTACACTTTCTGCCTGCCTTCACCAAGTTCATTAAAGGCATATTAAATTCCTGCGAATGGTACACATTGAAATACTTCAATTTTTTTTAATTGAATGTTTTTTATACATTTTTTTAATTTTTAACGTTTTTTAAATCTAGTACATCAATTTTGATATCTTGTGTCGCGTATGTTCCAAACGTCTCACTGGCAACCTAAATCTTTGGGGTGTAGCTTCATTGCGACCTCAATTTACACCTTCACAGGCCACTTTCTTAATCCTGTTTGTGTCGCCATCGGTCGTCTGTGTTTTCGTAACACGATTTGAGATGAGCTTGTAAGCGTGTTGTGGACTCGTCTACGAAGTAACTCTATAGTTCCTGGGTTTGTAGGTTATATTTGCACCAATTAATACTCGTGATGGAGAAACCACATAGCGAGCAAAAAAATATCGAACTGGTTTGCAGATGAAGTCTGCTGATGATTAAAAGAGAGCCCAACGCAACTGAAACTGCAGAGTAAAGGAGGTTAGTCAAAATGTTCTTCAAAAATAAATTTTGAAATGAAGTCAATGAATATCTCTGAATTTTAGAAAATTGCAACTGCAAATGTTCAACTTTCTTTTTCAATCGTCGGGAGGTTATGTGTCGTGCAGACACCTGTCGTATAGGGGCAACGTGCTAAACCTGCTAACTTCCTAACTCCAGTAAATTCGAGCTTTAAGCTTTTAAACCTAAGGACCTCAGTACGAATTCCAGCGCGGAACAAAGAAATTGCTGTTTGGAAACACTTTTGCGGATTCCAGTGGCATAATAGTATTATGAATCCATTGCTAATAATGTACAAGCTGTTGTAGCACAACTAATTCTTTAGTGCCTACGTACGTGGGAGTTGATAAAGTCAAAACGGAGATGATGCTGTAACAACGGCGTACCGTGACATTCTTACTTAGGGAAGCCGTCGTTTTAAGCTGTCATCCAAGTGTGCATAATTGAGAATCAATTACAATGGACTCCACAATCTGTGGATAGTTTTACAAAAACAAATTCAAATCTTAAAGACTTGAGGGGTTATATATGCAAGTTGTTAGTGGATGTTTACTTTCATTAAATTAAAATATGCAACACAAAATTCCGGCTGAGGTTTGCGATCGTTTCAAGTGCGCGTCAAAAAATTATTGTTCTTAATTTATCTGATGGGTGTTATATTATTTTATAAGCACTTGAGAAGAGGTCGCAAAATGTACTACCAGAAACGACGTTATGTATTTGTTCAGCTACGTATCTGTGTGTAAGTTACCAATTCATAAAGAAATATTCAGATTCACTTTGTCTACGCTGTCCTCTACCATCAAATTTTTACACTAAACACTATGTAATAATATTACATAGTGTTTAGTGACAAAATATTCATGGAAGAATAGAGCGCACGCAAAGTGAATCTGCATATCTTTGGAAATATATTGTTTTCCCAAAATACAGTATTCTTAACAAAATGAGTCATTTAGGTGATGATAAAAAATAGAAAACAATAAGGAGATAATGTATATTCGTACCACGCACGCCTGTCTGTATTTCAAATTTCATATTTGCAATATTCCGCAATATTCGCCAAGAGCTCCCGCAGTAATCCTTGGCCTGGACTGCTGGGATTGGGTCGTTTACTTAATGTGCTGCGATATGCACTGTTACATTTATTTACGTAAGTTTCTAAACTGCGAACCTGCAGTAAGCTCCCCAGAGAATACTGATCTTAAGAAATGAATCCGGGATAAGCGAGGACTTGGAATGAAAGAGTACCTAAAATAAAATATCTTTACGATTTCTATACTCATTCCCTTTGGAATTGGACGGGAAGCGGCACTTCCAACACATCTGTGGACGTCAGTCGCTGAGTTCTAATGAACTTTGTCTTTATGAAGGATTTCTGTCTAATATCTCACTGTTTAGAGTTTGAAATTCAGAATAAGAAACACTATAAAATAATGTATCCCAATGGAGCCCTTGGAAACGCCGGTCCCCTTCTACGTCGGGAGCGAGGGGCGGAGTGCCTTTAGTGCCCCTTCACACGGCGTCACTCAGCAACGCTTCCGTGTGGCACATTTGCTGGCAGCATCGCGTTAAATGGAGCAATTCAAACGAGCGGCGTAGTGTTGCTGAGGCGGTCGTTGGCGAACTATCGCCACCTGCAGCGTAGGCGCACAGAACACTCTTTCAAACGACAGCCTTCACACTAAACCACTCGGTCGCGCCACTGAACCTGTTATTGCCTACTGACTGCCTTGCTGCCGCCGGAGCCCACAGCGGTATGACCTACGAATCCTTCCTCTCTCGCGGTCAGTGGCGCTCGCCGGTGGCTGTGTGTGATAAGGCTCCGCGCTTCTCAGTGATGCTACAGAGTGGCCCCGTGTGAAGGCCGATTAGGGACCCTTCACACGTAGGCACAGTAGTGCGCTACCGAACACCACGGCTGGTAGCAGAACATTGGTTTAAATAGAGGTCTTTGCACGTGCGGGGGATTCGCGCTGCGGTGTGTTTCGGCGACAGACGGGTGCCACGAGCAGCCCGGGAGGCTTTCCGCGCCACCGCTAGCAAAGCATTGGTGTAAATGGAGGTCTTCCCACTGGGACACTCACCGCAGCATTTTACCTACTGCATTTCTTTGTTCGTCGTCACCGAAAGGTCGGCGAAACCTACCTCATCCGAACCCTCGCTCTGCCAAGGCGGGCAGCGGTGGCCCCGTGAGAAGTTCCTTGCCGCTTATCGGAAGCGCGCGGCTCTGTCCCAAGACGCCTTCACCACATCGCCTCAGCGTCGCGCTTCCGATAAGCGGCAGGGCTCTTCCCACGCCGCCAGAGCTGCACCGCCGCCCGCCGTGAAGGGGGGGGGGTGTCTGCAGGGATGGGGTTCGCCTGCCCTCCGGCGGCGACGAACAAAGGGACCGCAGAAGGTAAAACACCAGCGGCGCAGTGGGAAAACCATATTTTAAAGCTGTGTTCTGCTAGCTTCGGCGCGTACGCCCTCCCGCGCTTCTCGTTGCGTGAGTCAGCCGCCGCACCAGGGAAGGTCCCCATTCAAAACAATGCTCTGCTACGACCCGCGGTGTTCGGAAGCGCGCAGCGGTGGCGACGTGAGAAGGGAAGGCCTTTAGTGTTTGATATTCAAAATGGAAACACGACTTTATAAAATAACCTGATAAAAAGGGGAATACCGTGCGTCTGTTTGCTCTTCGCCGCGCAATGTCTTCATAAAGGCGCAGCGTTGTCGAGGTAACCGCGCAATTTGCGTACGCTCCCACCGTTCACTCCCAACGGAGCCCTGGGGAGCGCCGGCCGCGTCCGCGGAGGGAGCGCGAGTGGCGGAATGCGTTACGTGGAAGGGAAGGGGGGAGGGGAGGGGAGGGGAGGTGCACACAATGGGCGGGAGGCGTGCGGTCAAGCCGTCCCCGGCGAGGGCTGCTTATCAGCAGCGCGATGGGAGCCAGCCTACCCCTCTCTCGCCCCCCCCCCCCACGCACGGCGCGCCGCTAATTGCGCCTGCTCCTGCGGCACACGCAACCCGTTCATTAGGAGGAGAGCGCCAGGACGGCCGAGATGGCTCAGTGGCGACCTCCGCCGGGAGAGCATTGGGTTCGACTCGACACTGAATAAAATAGATAAGTTGAATTCACCCGGAACCTAAAGGAGAATTCCAGTAGTCAGTTGCTCTGACGGGTAGTTTTCCCAGATTTTTCTCATCAACAACAGGTAAGTTATCCGGAGTAAGGTAAGTAAGGTAAGCCGGAGCAGTTCACTACCAAACGGGCTCGGACCGCGCGCGATCTTTCCTTCCCCTTCCTTGTCTTATCCTCTCCCCTTAAACACACACATTCACTACACTGCCTCGCATGTCTGGAGACGGGAGTCAGGACCTTCCCCTGCCTGGGACAATGTCCCGGTGACAGATACATGGAGGGGAGAACTCCATAAGGTGCCGGATCTTGCCGGATCGATCAGCGAAGCAACACCGTTATCACCCGATTACAACCTGCATTACAATCACTAGACTATTGAGGAAAATAGTTGACTCGCCCGGGAACCTGTGGTACTCACCCACCCGCCCCTCGGGACGGCAGAGGCCAGGCGAAAGGCTGTTGCCACTGTTTATTTAGTCAAGCCAATTACAAACGCGCACATTACTACAGCGCTGTAAAGGTAATTGATGTGCTCAATTTTGAAACGCTTCAATCGTCTGTAACCGACGGTAATGAACTGTAAGTAAATAAGAGTTAATGGCCGCTGTTACATCCTCGACAAATGCAATTTGAATTAAAAGTCCAATAGGAGATTTTGTAATCTCTAAAGATGTTTGTGAGCATGAAGGTGTCCTATGTTCTTAAGGTTTCAGAGGGAGCTGTTTCTGGGTAATGGGGTAATGAATAAATGGAAAGTCCTCGTGACTTCAAGAGGAAGTTATGAACCACCTCATGACTTACTCTTGACTCACAACAACTCATTTTAAGTTGTTTAATCCACAGAAAAATGCCCCTAGAAAAGTGAAATGATTACAGATCACAACGCCAATATATCACCTGAGGAAACTCGGACCGAAGAGACCTAGAGTTCGAATCCCGACGGACGCAGACGTTTGCTCTCTGATCGGTGGTTTTCTGTGGTTTGTGGTTTCTCCTAGCAACACAAGGCGAATGCCGGAGCAGTACCCTAACAAAAGGGCCACAGATCGCGCGCGATCTTTCCTTCCTCTTCTTTGTCCTATCCTCACTCCTTACTTACACATCCACGTACACTACAACACATGTAAGGATGCCAGTTGGGAGATAATAGTTTGCCCGGCTGAGGCGCTGTCACACCGGTGGAATATAGCTGGTTTAGGAAATCCCCGCTGCCGACGTGTAGGTCAGAGCGGATATCGCGATCCAAAGGGAGATCAAAACCAACTCCCGTCATAAAATCATGCCCTACACTTACGGGACAACTGAATTTGGTACTTAACGCGCTCGGAATCTCTAATCTATTCATCTATCAAACCCTGAGAATAATTCCACAGTCTGCCAGGCACCTTCCAATTTTCAAGACAGGCGGAGGCCAAGAGCAACTGGGCCCTGCCTCAGTAGTCCACGCACCTACTCAAAGAAATGTGCGCCAGTTCAGTGGCTGTGGTAACAACGCTAATGGAAAGCTTCTTCGGTGACCCAAAACTAATTTTCTTCGTTCTATTTTTCATGCCCTCAATTTCCTGGAGCCACTCTGTAGCGATTCTGGACGTGTGGGCTGTCGCATTGTTCTGCTGGAACCGCCAAGTCCGTCGGGATGCACAATATACATGAATGCACATGAATGGGTGCAGGTGATTAGACAAGATGCTTACGTTCATGTCACTTCTCAGAGTCGTATCTAGACGTATCGTGGGTCCCATATCACTCGAACTCGGACACATGCCCCACACCATCACAATGCCTCCACCAGCTTGAACAGTCCCCTGTTGATATGAATCATGGTTGACAGGGTCCAGGGTCCAAACAATGTGAAAGAAGACTCATCGAACCATGTAACGTGTTTCCAGTCATCAACAACCCAATGACGGTGTTGACAGGCCCAGACGAGACGTGAAGATTTGTGTTGTGCTGTCATCAAGTGTAGACGATTGGGCTTTCGGCTCTGAAATTTAGCCGTTTTCAAAAAATACGGTTTGAATGTAATTAACATTTAGAACGTAGATAAAACTGAGATAACAATAGTACAAAAGCAAAACGTCGGGCTGCTAATGACAGAAAAGACCATATTGCTGTGTGTGTTGTAGATGGGTTAACCACATCAGCAATTAGTCCTTTGGAAATCAGACCTCTTCATATAGCTGGACCTCGAGGAATAACCGTAAGAGAACAAATACTTAATCTACCATTTTAACTAACACTCTTTTTAAAGAAGGAAATCGATTACAGCAACAAGGAAGATTAGAGAAAAGACCTATACTAAAAAAAGAAGGGATAACAAAAATTAGCTTGTTGTCAAAAGCTATGTTTCTAAGCAAAGATCTAGATCTAGGATGTGGAAAAAGACAAAAGACAAATCCGAGACCTCCAAAGGTGAGGAAGCGTGTCTATGCCTTGTTTGTTTAGAACCATGTTAAACATCACAGGGTGCAGTGTATAGCTTGCAAGAAATGGGCTCTTGAAAATTGTACTGAAATAAAGTATATTATGTTTGTATTCACTGCCATGCGGATGCTGAAAACAGTGAAGATGCAATAAAAGTTAGTGTATAAATGAATCAACATTATAGAGTCGTTTGTTATATTTTAATAACAATATTCATTTCAGAGAGTGTCCAGTCAGAACACTCCCGTAGAGGGGCAGGTTGTAACAAAATGGACTGCTGCATAAAATTGTTTCTAAATCATTAATAACATTTTGTATTTTAAATACAATTATTCGAAAATTTATGCAAAGAACCATTGCATTTCTTCCATTTATTATAAGTTTTAAAATATGGTCCATACACCTTCAAAACGTAAATAAATTAAAATTGTCACAACTAGGCCGGTCTTATCTACGTATGTTTTTCTTTTTGTTAATTCCAATGAAACAAACCTTCATTTACTTCTGCTAAGATGTGAACATCAAGACTCGCAAGATGCACCCCAAGATGGTCGTTTATTGTCCGCTAAACGTGCGTGGGAACCAGCATTGTCAACAAAGTTTCCCGCGGAGACAAAGAGAACAGCGGGGCATCGGCTGCTGCGGTGTCGCCTGTCGCGGGCGGCTCCGCCCCGCTGCCGTCACCTGATCGTGACATCCGACGCGCGTCGCCCTCCGCGGAGCCAGGGGCTTCCCCAGCAGAAGACGGCCGGAGCGCGCATCTCTTGTCGCTTCTGGCGCGAACCCCTCGCCAACATTCTCTTCAGCAGTGACATGGTCATTCACATTCAGTTCTCTGTAGAATCACGCTAAATTCTGTCAGCCCCTGGTACATCAATCGATCGATGTCACGGAGAGTGCCGATATTATGGAATTTGCGACAGAATCAAAATAATGGCAGATTCGCCGGTCTGGATAACTAAGGTTACTAAAGCTCGAGGGCAGCAGCTGTCTCGGCTCGAAGGGTCGCCAGTTCGAATTCCACCTCGGGCATGGATGTTTGTGTGGTTTGTGTTGCCGTTGAGTTTCATTCCTACAGTTAAATCAATCACAGTGGTCGCTGTATGAGCAAGATGTTAGAAAGCGACCTAAATAAGCCAAAATCAGATTCGTTATACCTTCGTGAAGTTGTCGAAATTGCAAAAAGCAAAGTGATTTTTGAAGTTGAAAGGGAAAGGGAAGAGGGAATCGATATAATGAACAAGTCAATTCGATGAGTTTATTAATCCGATACAATTTAAAAATGTAGCTTTGACTCAGAAATGCTTCAAACATTTCTATAACTTTCTATATCTTTGGTATGTCATTACTGGGGAATTATATTCGAAGTGCAAAATTCGGAAAAAATATAAATTGAAGAAGTATAAATTGGTGTAGCACATTCTAAAGAAAATAAATGCATTAAGTTTACTAATGAAAATATTCTAATTAATATAGGACTAAACTACATATTTCTTTACATATGAAAGTAGGCAGGAAGAGAATAAACAATTTCCTAGAGATAGAGGGCTATTAAAGCGCCTTGACTGCCATGAATGAATTTAATATTGGCTTGGGAGTAAAAAAGACTGTTTATAATATTTAGCACTTACGTCCCAAATTTGAAAATGTTTCCGTGACAAATCACGGGCCAATATGTCGTTTGTAGGTAAAGGACACGTTTCCACATCCCTGCAATTGGACGTCAACAACATAGTGAATGTGTGGCGAGGACTTTGGCAAACAGTGAACCAAATTTCCCCTGTTCGGACTGGAAGATTTCCAATGTAAACTAGTAGTAAGTCTTCACACGCTCAGGACGTTTGTTTTTTCATTAATTCATCCATTAATCAATTCATTCATCCATTAATCAATTCATTCATCGATTAATGAATTCATTCATCCATTCACCCATTCATTGATTGATTGATTCATTCATTCACTCGTTCATCAATCCATCCATCCTTTTATTCATTTATTTATGCATACATTCATTTACAAGGGAAAAGTAAATGGGAGTAAGGTAGAGCTCTGTCGGTGGAAAGCGCTGGGGAGCGGGGCAGATCGCCGCTGCCGCACGGGGCTGAGGGTGGACCAGGGCGAAACTTCCCGGCGCGGAGGCTAATGAAAAGGTAAGGATTTCACGGCAGCCTCGCCCCTCGCCGCGAGAGGTGCGGGGGCGGAGTGGCTCTGCGGTTCCTGCGAGCATTCACGATGCTACTGGCACTCCGCCCTCGACTCTCGCCCTGCGCTGGCCCTTTCAGGGGGGAGCGAATTCAACACATAACATTTCAAGGACTCCGGTTACGATGGGAAGAACTTGGCCACGCGCTGCAACGGCGAGAGCGATAGTAAACAATTGAAGGCCTATTAAGTGGGGGGATTCGAGCTGAGTAAACATGTCATTAGGGCGGAATCTCTTTATCAGGGGTCATGTATTCACTAATTACTCAAGTTGTTCGAGCACAAAATTTTCGAGTGAACGAGCGATCATTTACAGCAATTTTGGTCAATAGAAACATGATTGCATTGCTTTTGACTACTCTATTCACCGTAGATGTTATAAAAACAAACTACATTAAGAACGTAACTAGCGGTCTGTACCAGCAAAAATGCAGTTGAACAAATCTACATAAAACAGATTTTTGAAAAGAAGCACACAGCTCGAGAACAGTAAATAAATTACTCTTGTCTAACACTGCAGTAAAAAATATTTCAACAAAAACTGTCCTCATGAATTCTTCAATAACACAGAATAGTATGCATACAGCACAAATATTTCTTACATACCAAGAATATCAAATATGTTGCTATTGCATAACGCAGTACTTGAATAGCAAATATTTCATGACGGGCGGCCTCTTCCTTGCAGCGTTTCTGTAGCCTTAAGTCAAACGGTACGTAAACAGTGACGCACTTCACATGAGTATTCAGTAGGTATGCGCACTATGAGAATAGGCGAAGTACGTCAATCGAATATTTGCATTTTTCAGTCAAAATTGACTTTGTTTCATTGCTTGCTGTTGTTTTTTTCTACAGTTTCTGGGTATCTAATGAAACCATAGACTGTTCTCACAGGGTCTGAGGTTTGCATACTTTTCGATCAATTTATGCGTAGTATATCCGAAATCAGATGAACTTGCCTGCAGCAGCAAAATTGCTTCCGAACAATAAAGAAAACACTCGTGTAACATTAAAAAAATAAAGATTTTAACAAAAACAGTCTTTACGAAAACGGCAATAAGATAGTTGTCGAGAACGTAAAACGTTCTTTACAGGACGAGTATATCAAAAACGTTGATGTTACATAACTCAACACGTGAGTAGCAAGTATTTAATGACGGGCGGCCTCTTTCTTAGAGGTGTACTTGGAGGTGTTTCTTAGAGAGTGGTCGCATGACGTCAGCTGTGTCGTAAGACTGACGCATAGCGCTGAGAAATCAGTTGATACATGCATTATGGGTAGATATTTAAATGGGATGATCTAAATAGGAGAACCACGTGCCCCGCCACGGGGCCGAGCACATGCATTCGAGGTGGTGCCTACACAAGTGGCTTCGGAAAACGCCACAAACAGCTGTCATGACAGATAAATGTGGCGCCAATAAAGCGATGAATGACAAGTCGCTAGAGCGGTATCGCTCGAACGCACTGTTTACGGAAAGCGGTTTTCTGGGAGCTTGCGGTAGCGTTTTTTTCCCTTGGCAGCTTTACAATATGGCATTACAATGCAGCATTTTCTATTCTGTGTAAGTAGTAAGTGAGAAACTAAAAATAAAATACCTCTGTATAACATAAAAAAATGTCAAACTGTCAAGACTGCTGAAAGTATGTTAAGTTGTTGAATTTTTGTCAACGTTCACGCACCCTACACTCAAACATATACTCCGATTTGAACGGCGAGCTGGAAAGAGGTCACGAGTTGGAAGGAGAAGGGAACATTGTCACTTAATCGGGAGCTCCAATAGCAAATATTTAAGTCGTAACCATGTCTCTGATTGGGTGAGTGTTCGCTCCCCCTCCGAAGCGCCACTCTATTGAAATCGAAGTAGAACATGGTAGTGATGTCAGCTGATTGGAGTTTTTGTGTTTATGAAAGTCTCGCAAGTCCGCAAGACAAGGCTCGCATCGCGTACCGCTCGGTAGCCCCATTGATTGTTCGCGCCTACGTGCTGTTAGCGGAGCGACCAGCGCCGCCAGTGTGTACTTGGGCAGCGCCCCGCCAAGCGCCCGTGCGTCGCGTCGGCGACTGAACCCGTGACGTCACGCACGGGTCGTCAGCGGCCGCGAGAGTGCAGCACCGCGCGCTCCACGAACCTCCGTCGGGACGAAGCGCGCGAAACCCGAAGTGAACCGCGCGCGTGGCACGCTCTCGCCTCTTCGCAATTTCACAAAGAGCAGCACTGCCTTTGGCGACACACGGTGTGGCTCTTGGCGCCCCTGACACGTGTGATAACGACAGAAGAAATTAAACGATATGCACTATTGTATAGAATACAGTAGAACCACGGTGTTCCGAACTAATTGAGGGTGAGGTCTGTTCGGATTCGGAAATGCTCGGATTATCCAAAAAATATGTACTGCACATTTACAAATATATCTATATGATTACGATATACAATGCAACTGAGCGTGCGATGTTGAGAAAATGGCAACGTAGCATAGCGATTACATCATCAAGCAGATTCAAGAAGATTTAATTTCTTACAGCAAAATATTACCTATTTTGCAAATTCTTCTAAGTGAAAAGTACTGCTATATATACATGTGATATGCACCGTAGTTACCAGTTCAATAAACGTTTTGTTTCGACTAGTTTCAGTAATTAGTTGTTCAGTTGTACGTGACTATAAAATCCTTTCTTTACTCTACAAGCATGTATTTTATTTATTTTGTATGATTTTTCCCTTTCCCGAATTTTGCCCTGATTATTCGAAATTTGGGATTTGTGAGGTTCGAATTAGCGGGGTTCTATTATATACTAACTAATCAGTAAAATAACTAATAAAGTGTTCGACAATTTTACTAAAACTTAAAAATAGGAATTAACGTAACTCTCATATCATCCTAATGAATTTTTTGAATATTTCAATCTCTGGAAAATGTGTAGACACATTTGTGAGAAAGCTTGTTAATATAATTAATACTATAGTAATATCTTTCAGTCACTTCAATGGCATTTACCTTTCCCTGCACGACATAGAGTGTACACTCCGAGCTATCGTGTTCTATTTCAAAGCCTCGGGTCATTTTGAGGCTAGTTAGAAATATGTTATGTAGAAATGGCTGGTAGTGGTGCAATTGAGGCTATTCTGTCACTCACGTACACTTTTCATGATGGAGAATACCATGGTTTAAAAAAATGTCTTAAATATAGTTTGTGACTTGCGCGAAGTTCTGAAAATCAATTTGTGCTTTATCAATTTCTGTTCGTTATAAATGAATTAAAAACAATATTTATTTATATTAAATTTCATGTTGAACCCTCAGTTTCGGATTTTTCTCCAGGAATCCAGTTTTTTTAAGTAGTGCATTCACGGAATGTAAATGAATGTTTTATTAAAAAGACTACCAATATCACGAACAAAAATTGAGGGGAGAAGCAACAGATTTTGTTTTACGAGTGAAAGCAATTTCAGAGTCCGTTTATAGTGAACTGGGGTGACACTAGGGTGGGTTTCAGTGCAACGAAACGAAAACGGTATTGGATTATCGGACATCTTTACAACAAAGCGTTAAATCAACTTCAGAATTAATTTCTCGTCTTGTTTGACCAAGAACGTAAAGGCTGTATTTGAGAAACAATTTCCTCAAGGTTTATTTAATTTTTGATTAAAAATGCTATCTAAGGTTTCTGTAAATATTTATATTTTCGAAAACATAATATAATGAACAGTTATCTGGTCTTATGGCAACAATTGATTGATTAGTGAATCCGTGCGCGTCAACGGCTGTCATTATCCTCGTAAGTGTAGTGCATGCATTTTATTTCCGGAGGTCTCGGTGATATTTCTCCACTGCATGGTAAGATCCGGCGCAGACCAACACGTCGGTTCGAGAGGGTTTTCCCAAACACGTATCACCCACCAACGGGGCACCGCCCCAACCGGGACACACTCTAAACTCCTGACTGACCCCCCGCTGTGATAGTGTAGTGTAAGTATGTGTGAGTGTGTGTGAGTGTGTGTGTGAGTGTGTGTGTGTGTGAGTGTGTGTGTGTGAGTGTGTGTGAGTGTGTGTGTAAGTAGCGGGTGAGGTTAGGACAAGGAAGAGGAAGGAAGAATCTCGCGCTGTTCGTGTTAGCGTACTACCCCACAATTCGTCTGGTGTTGATCGGAGAAACCACGTAATACTACCGATCAAAACAGCCGCCCGGTATAATTCTCTTTCGAACAGGCTGAACTCCACCTTGCTATGTCGGAAATCCTGAACTCCTAGCTATGTTAGCATTCCTGCCATTGTCGGGACTGGAAACCCAGGATCAGAAGCACTGCAGTGACATCAATTGAATCGTTTATTTCAGAAACCCGTCAAACGCCAAATTCCTCAATTCGAGCAAACTAAGAATGTCTCCCAATTTTTCAGATTTCAAAATATTTTTATTTATTAATGCAGTCGGTAAATGAATATTTTTTAAATAAATATCCACCAAACTATGTGTCTATCCTCCTGGAACAATAATGCGTCGCTAAAGCGTTTTTTCTTTTTCTTTTTTTCTTTTTTGTCGTTTGACGGGTTTCTGAAACAAACGATTCAACTGATGTCCTGAGCCACCGAAGGCGGTCTAAAGGCGCCG
>BOPP01000210.1:2001561-2011565 GCA_017312745.1 Gryllus bimaculatus
AGGACATCAGGATTATCTCGGGTGAAGGATAGTCTGCTCGATGAAGGTAGTACAAACCTTTCGTTTGGTTCGAACACTTTAGCAGATACTGCTCCCGTCTCTCCTTATTTCATATTTTAACTTTTACAAAATTGTGACTTTGAGAATTTTTCATTTACTAACAAAACATCGAAAACGTAAAACATCGAGCACAAAATTTCGATGTTCAAAAAACATCGGCTTCGACGATAAATGAAGTATTTTTACTTTCTCGCTACCACTACCGCGGTCAAGAGAAAGATATATAATGCTGCGCGAATAAAACAGCAAATTTTTGGCAGAAAAACTCTTATTACTGGTATAGAAAAAGTGGATAAATCCAGATACTTAATTTCCAAAAAATCCTCTAACTCGTGATGTAGCCAGAATCCATGATTTCTGGGTTCTTGATGTCAAAAAATCGATTAACGGCAAAACGTCTGTCCGTTTGTCTCGTCGATTTTCTCCAAAATTGATATTCCCCGATGTCGCGGTCCCTTGGATTTTAAATCGATATTATATTTATGGGGGTACTTTACATAAAGCTCCTAGGACATTTTGGGTATACATAAATATTTTTGCCCAAAATATATAACATTTATTTACACGCCACACTGCAAAAACACAACTTCTTCCTTCAAATCATCTCTTTTACCACAAACTATTTGCCAACATCTTCAGGAAGTTTTTTATTTTTATTTTTGTTTTTACAATAAATTAGAATTGCCTTTTTATATCAAGTTACTAATCAATTACATATTAATCAATTCAAGATCACATTAATAACTTAGCAGAATACACATCTATGGTTTCAATATGATTCCGCTAACTACACCCTCCAAAATCATAGGACGAGGCATTAATCCTCAGAAATGTAGTAGCGGTAGAAACACATTGGAAACGTCATTTTCGGCAACGAACAGTCATTTGATTGATATTCAATTGTTGAAGATAATGAATGAAGAATTAAGCATTTTCTCAGAAACTAATAGGTCTAAAAATAAATCTATATCAGTATCAGAAATTGTACTAAAAATAATGAAGGGCCCAAAATAACATGAAAATATATAAATAAATAAAAGCGCAAAGAGAAATTGAAATCCAACAATAACTAAAGTGACTACTCCTGTCACTTTAGTGCTAATGTGCTCTATTCGACCTCTTGTAACTAAAATGTTTTATGCTTCTTTCTCTTATTCTCATGACTTTTCCATTACTGACTTTTCTTACGCACTCCTATTCAAGTTCTTTCCTTTACGTTCTCGCTGTCCTCCTTTTATTATCATTACATTCTTTCTTTGCTACATTATATTTTTCCCCTTTTGTGCATGCTCACGTCCATCATATTTATATCTTCTTTCCTTTTCTATATCTTTTTTCGATTTATTTTTTCTTTTTGCGATCATCCTGTATGTAGTTCACTGCCGCAGCGGCGCCCTCAAACGAGGCACGAAGGAACCAACCGCGATCGCTCACAGCGCTGCAGGGGGCAGAGGCTATAAATGCGTGCTGAGCCTCGAAGTTTGTTTTAATTGCTACGCGACCGACCTGTTTAGTAGGTCAAAGGAAGCGTACATTTCAGGCTGAGATAAACACAACTGAATTAAAAATGAGTTTTACTATTCCGCATTGGAAAAGAAAGGGAAAGCGCAAACTTGCATTAAATCACAGGTGATGCTGAGTAGACTTCAGATATTTTCACGGAACACGAAGAGGTGCAAGAACATTTTCTCAGATCACACACATTTTTTCTCTATTTTGGCTCAGGCTTAACTAGGTTTTACTAACCATGTCAGTTGTCTTCGTGCAAAAATATTGAGGTGGTATAGCTGTTCGTCCCCAAAATGACGATTAAAAGCAAAGTCTTCATGGAAATAAACATGGCGCCGGGTTTAAAAACAACAACTAAAGTCATCGTGTAAAAACTGGTTAAGTGTGAAAAGCATAGATAATAGATACATGTCACGACTCGGACCACATGAAACAAGTTTCTTGCATGCTAGGCAGTCACGCGGGTCGTACAAGAAACACACAGCGTGAAAGAGTACTATACAGACAATCCTCTCTAACAATGTAAGGTTTTCTATTCATGGTTTAAACGTGATCACAGTGGGTTTTATTTGACACACTTTACTCACTGTGAATATTGTACTTATGAATAAAAATCTACGATGTACAAAGAACATAGCAAACACTCGCGGATGTAAAACTACTGATGGTTCAATAGCAAATAATAATAATAATAATAATAATAATAATAATAATAATGATAATAATAATAATAGATGATGATAATAATAATAATAATAGATGATAATAATAATAATAAGAAGAAGAAGAAGAAGAAGTAGAAATAATAGAAGACGTAGAAGAAGAAGTAGAAGAAGAAGTACTAGAAGAAGAAGTACTAGAAGAAGAAGAAGAAGTACTAGAAGAAGAAGAAGAAGAAGAAGAAGAAGAAGAAGAAGAAGAAGTAGAAGAAGAAGAAGAACTGGAACTAATCTAAAGCCTCAAAGGTTGAAGCGGAGGAACGGCTTCTTGCTGCAAATAAAAATGTCAGTGCCCCACATTGGAGCCGTTATGTTCTGGTCACTTGGCAGGCGTCAGCTCTTCCTCGTCCAGCCCGCAAATCCACAAGCTTTATCGTTCCCGAGCCCTTATCATTATGTACTCTTAGATAACACTGAAGGATATCAGAGCTGCTCAGACACGAAGGGGCAACACGCGTCCAACTCTGGTTTGCATGTTGTCAATTACAAATAATGTTGCAGGTTTATTAATTATGCGAACTGCGGGGCTCATTTTTTGTATATTAAGGTGTATTTTAGCAACGAATATATTTCACATCGCGTGCATCTTCACATAACAAAAATCACTTTGAAGATCTTGTTTAATGTGACACTTCAAATGAAAGACTGGTCGACCTCCTGACAAAATAAAACGTTTGTGACAGAATTTGATGAGCATAACACGCCTTATCTCCTCGGGAGGAATCTTCCAAGATCCCATAAAGTGTGTCTGGCCGCGGGAGGAAGCGGTCCAGCGCTGATTGAGGCGCCCAACGAGCCGCGGAGTTCGCGTCCTGAACGAGCGCCCGTGAAAATGACGCGTGGTTCTTCGCAGGCGGATGCGCAAGGGCTGCGACGGCAGCGGCGAAGCGCTTGGAAACCGCCCAAGAGGCGACCCGACGGGGAGTGGAGGGGGCCATGGAACGCTCTGCAACGGCGAGACTAAAAGAAAGCCGAGTATTCAGGGAAATTGTTGATCTGGAAATGGAAAAGGAAGTGAAGGTTTAAGGCTAAATGTCCCGAAACTAGTACAATTTGTAGCCACCACGTGGCAGCACCAAAATAAGTAAAATTTACTTCACCGATGTCTGAACCAATGGTTCGATTTTCGATCTGTACACGGCATTTGACGCCTTTTTAAAATAGAATTTACGCTACGATTACCTATTCCCAAAAATCTAGCAAACACGCGAATTTGAAATTAGTTCTCAAACTTCCGAGAACAAATTTAAAAATGTGGCCTATAGCGCGAATGGCGAAATGCTTCCTGAATCCAACAATCACGCAAATCGGAACAATCACACGCAAAACGTGACAATAATGCAAATCGGAACGAAATAGGAGCGGTCGTAAAGTGAATTTACGAAAACACCTCGCCCGCCCCCCCGCCACTTCTCTTCTGCGCCGTTTGCGTCACCACCCGCCGTTGTGGGCCCTACTGTCAGCCGCGGTGGCACGGCCATGCCCGGCGTTACAGCGGTGCTACGTCTAAGATTAATTTTTAGCTCTGTAAACAAATAATTCAGCAATTAAAAAATAAACAGTATCCTTTTTTGGCTTTATGGGTAGTGGCCTGCGATGACGCAGTTATGCTCGTAATTAACAAATAACGAGTTGACGACCCTTATGATCATCTCTTCCTCCTCTACTCCAAAGGACGGTTCATGACCCTGTTCTGAGAGCTCTTCTACACCATTTCATTTCCTATAACATCTGGCCTCTGTGCATTGACTGACTACCTCTGCGTCTAGCTACATAAACGCTTCCTTTTAGACAGGCGTGTCATGTCCGCAGTTTATCGAAGTCATCTCCTCTCTCACTCCCGCTGAAGTTCCAGAAAATAGTTTATTTTGCCATTGATTGCTTGAACATTAATTTTCTCTTATTTCGCGTCGCGCTTTACTCTGGCCTGTAGTCCTATGCCGAGAGAGACACCTCGCATAGTCGAGGCTTGCGAGCACAACCGCATGGGTGGAAATGAGCATCAGCACGAAGATGTCCCATTCGTTATCGAATCCCGCAAAGTGATTTTCGCGGGCCGCTAACGTATATACCGCTAGTTCACGTGGCAGTGCCGTTGTACAACAAATTCCGCTTGCTAGGTGCATTCCGCAGAGCTGCACACCCAGACTCAACGCCCGTTCTCGAGGCACTGAAACCGCAACACCTGCACTTCCAACCGTGTGCTCCGTTGTACAGACCGTTTCAATTTATATATATATTCAATTTTAACTGAACTAAAAATATAGACATTTTTTGTTTTCAACCGAAAATTACAATGTGTGTTTGTGTGAGAAGTGTGTTGTGTGTGTGTGTGTTATTTGAGCTGTAATAAATAAAAAATTAAAAAACTGTTTTTTTTTTTTTTTTTTTTTTTTATTTTAATTTTTTTAAAATTATTTAAGAAAACGTAATTTATTTTTTTTATTAAAGAGATAAATCGTAACAAAAGGAAATATCAAGTTGTAGAAGATAAACCCTGGAATTAAAATATACGATAAGAACGGCAAATCTGGATCGAAAGAGTGATTATAGCTTACTACCTTGCGGTAGAAGTCAAGAAGTATCATTTTTGGGACTTTTGGATTTTTATCTTCAGGTCTTAACTTGTTTAAAAGGTTATATATTTTAAAAATATTTAAAATGAACCAACGGCCATGTATAACTTTTCAAAGAAGTGACCGTATAATGTTTTTTTCGTAATCATACAATCACTTTGGTTTTGTAATTTGATATGTTTAATTATATACCTTTGTGTTTTATAGAAATTAATAAACAGACTTAGTACAATTAGTTATACTTTTAGGACCATAAATTATGATTTGTATGGAAATTAATAAATATATCACGAATACTGGGTAAGTCCGTTTAGCAATGTGACGACACATTTTTCCAGACTGTTATCTTCAGATGAAAAAGAGAGAAAAATGAGAATGTGGGTAGGATAATGAATAATCTAGGTGATCTACATGATATTAGTAATACATTAGGTAAAGTGAATAAGAAAACAGAAAAATAAATAAGAAAAGTTCTTATAATTACTATCAAAGATGAAAAAACTTACGTGCAACAAACAAGGTAGTGATTGAACGGAGACTTACTGATGGAAGCGAAAGAACTGAAGATGGTGACAGGACTTGATGGATGGACAGACTGACGGATGGACGGACTGACGGATGGACGGACTGACGAGGACCAAATTCTCTGACAGACGGGCTTGACAGACCTGATGGACGGACCGCCTGAAAGACGGACGAACTGCCCGGACAGAATAGACGAACAAATTGACGGACTGACGGACCGCTGAAAGACGGACGAACTGACGGACAGATAGACGAACAAATTGACGGACTGATCGGATCCGCCTGAAAGACGGACGAACTGACGGACAGATAGACGAAATAAATTGACGTGACTTTGACGGAAGGACTGACGGTGCGGCTGACGGACGGACAGTCGGCTGACGGCGGACAGTCGGCCTGACCGGACGGACAGTCGGCCTGACGGTCGGACGGATCAGTCGAGGCCTGAACCGGACGGAGCAGTGCGGCCTGAACGGACGACAGTTCCGGCCTGACGGACGGACAGTTCGGCCTGACGGACGGACAGTCGGCTGACGGACGACAGTCGGCCTGACGGAGGACTAGTCGGCCTGACGGACGGACAGTCGGCCTGACGGAACGGAACGAGTCGGCCTGACGGACGGACAAGTCGGCCTGAACCGGACGGACAGTCGGCTGACGGAACGCCAGTCCGGCCTGACGGACGGACAGTCGGCCTGACGGACGGACAGTCGGCCCTGACGGACGGACAGTCGGCCTGACGGACGGACAGTCGGCCTGACGGACGGACAGTCGGCCTGACGGACGGACAGGTCCGGCCTGACGGACGGAACAGTCGGCCTGACGGAACGGACAGTCCGCCTGAGGACGGACAGTCGGCTGACGGACGGACAGTGGCCTGACGGACGGGGACAGTCGGCCTGACGGACGGGACAGTCGCTGACGGACGCGGACCACGTCGGCCCTGACGAGGACGTGCCTCGACGCGACGGACAGCGGCACTGGACGACGGACATCGGCCTGACGGGAATGCGACAGCTTCGTGCCTGACGGACGGACACGTCGGCCTGACGCGACCGGAACTCGGCCTGACGGACGACCGCTCGGCGGACTCGGCGACGAACGGACACTCCGGCCTGACCGGACGGACACGTCGGCCTGACGGACGGACCAGTCGCTGACGGAGCGGACAGTCGGCTACGTCCTGAACGACGGACAGTCGGCCTGACGGACGGACATTCACGGCGAAGTCGGCCTGAGGGGACGGACAGTCGGCCTGACGGAACAGTCGGCCGACGGACCCGACCTCGGCTCGAGGACTCGGTACGGACGGACACGTCCCGGCCTGACGGGACGGACACTCGGCCTGACGGGACGGACGAGTCGGCCTGACGGAGACCACTGGCTGACTGGGACGGAGTGCCTGAAGGCAGCGGCCTGACGGACCGCTGACAACGGCGAGGTACGGCGGATGACGGACGGACTGGGTACCGGAACGACGGACGAATGAACGGGACGGACACGCGGCTGACTGGGACGGCTGACTGCTCGAGGACTGACTGGCGGGCACAGTCGCTGCAACGGACGGACGGACCATGACGGACGGCCGCGACCGGAACGACGGCTCGGACGGACTACTGACGACGACGACGGGACTGACACGGAGACGACGACTGATGACGGACTGCTGACCGAGTGGCTACGGACTGACGACGTGCTGACGGTGACGTGACGGACTGGACTACAACTCCCCGAACCACGACTGACGCCGGTACGCGGAGCTGTCGACGGACGACGACTGACGACCTGAGCACGGACGGAACTGGACGGAACGGACTGACGGAACGGATACGGCGGGAGGAGGTGACGACACTGACGCGATGACGGACGACCTGACGTGACCGGAACTGACGGACCCAGACTGACGGACGACTGACGGACGTGACTGACGGACGGACAGTCGGCCTACGGACGGCGGCTGACGGACGACCTCGGGCTGACGGACGGCTGGCCTGACGGAGCGGCCTCGGCCTGACGGACGGAAGTCCCCTGACGGACGGACTGGCGAGGGACGGACCAGTCCGGCCACGGATGACAGTCGGCATGACGGAGACTGACAAAAGACGACGGACTGACAGCCGGCGACTGACGACGGACTGACGGATGGACTGACTGACGGACGAACTTGGAACCGGACGGGACTGACGGACGGGACTGACTGACGGACTGACTGACCGGACCGGACTGACTGGACGGACGGACTGACGAACGGACTCGACGAAGGCGGACTTGACGGCTGACTGACGGACGAGCTGACGAGGACTGACGACGCTTGACGGACGGGCTGACGGACGGACTGCGGCTGCGGGACGGACTGAACGGACGACTGACGGAGACGGACGGACTGACGGACTGACGGACGGACTGACGACGGACGGTGACGACGGATGGCTGACGGTGACTGACGGACGGACGACGGACGACTGACAGGACTGACGGACGCTGACGGAAGACTGACGTACGGACGGACACTGAGGACGACGCGAGACTGACGGACGGACTGACGGGGACGGACGGACGGACCCAGGACGGAAGACGGAGGACGTGAGATGGACAGGAAGGAACGGAAGAAACTGACTGACAAATAGTCAAAATAGTTATATACTCAGGATAGTCAGATCGACTGTTGGGACGGATTCGTCAAGTTTGATCGACTGATGGTCGATTCCGCTTAATCGTCTGCCTGTGATCCTGCGCTGTCCGATTCCCGCCAGTTGAACGACTTGCTGGCGCCGTCGACTTGCTGCGACCCCACTTGGATCCGCTTGCTGGCGTCCGATCGCCCACTTGGAACGAACTTGCTGGGTCGATCCCCCACCGTGCATCGAACTTGCTGGGGCATCCCCCACTTGATGCGACTTGCTGGGGCCGATCCCCCACTTGATCGACTTTGCTGGCGTCGATCCCCCACTTGATCGACTTGCGGGGTCGATCCCCCACTTGATCGAACGTTGCTGGGCCGAGTCCCCCCACTTGACGACTTGCTGGGCCGATCCCGCCACTTGATCGACTTGCTGGCTGCCACTGATCCTGCGATCGCCCCCACTTGATCGACTTGCTGGGTCGATCCCCACTTGATCGACTTGCTGGTCGATCCGGCCCACTGTGATCGACTTGCTGGGTCGATCCCCACTTGATCGACTTGCTGGGCCGATCCCCCACCTTGAATCGACTTGCGGGGCGATCCCCACTTGATCGACTTGCCTGGGCCGATCCCCCACTTGATCGCCTTGCTGGGCCGATCCAAACTTGATGCGACTTTGGCTGGGCAGATCCCCAACTTGATCGACTTGCTAGGGTCCGTCCCGCCACTTGATGACTGCTGGGCCGATTTCCCCCCACTGATTCGACTTTGCTTGCGATCCCCTCCCCCACTTGTTCGACCTTGCTTGGCGATCCCTCCACTTGAATCGACTTGCTGGGCCAATGCCCCACTTGATCGACTTGCTGGGCCGATTCCGCCACTTGATCGACTTGCTGGACGGCGCCCGCCCAACCTGATCGACTTGCTGGCAGATCACCACTTGATCGACTTGCTGGGCGTTCATCATCACTTGAATCGACTTTGCTGGGCCGATCCCCACTTGATCGACCTTGCTGGGTCGATCCCCCACTTGATCGAACTGCTGGGTCGATCCCCCACGTGATCGACTTGCTGGGTCGATCCCACTTGATCGACTTGCTGGTCGATCCCTACTTAATCAACTTGCTGGGTCGATCCCCTACTTGGGTCGACAGGCTGGGTCGATTCCCCCACTTGATCGACTTACTGGGTCGATCACCCACTTGATCGACTCGCTGGGTCGATCACCCACTGGATCGACTTGCTGGGTCGATCACCCACTTGATCGACTTGCTGGGTCGATCACCCACTTGATCGACTTGCTGTATCGACTTGCGTAAAATGTGGATAAAATGTCCGATTGATCGTCCTTTGACCTCCAATGTAACGCGAAACGTTTCTCATTTAGCTTCAGTAACATTTTTTCCATGTAGAACAGGGGTTCCAACAGTTACTACTGCTTATCTATTTTTAATTCTATAGAAATTTGGAGGAACTGAAAACCTTTTTTTTCTGCAATAAATATTACTTACATTTTATTCACAAAACTGCTGAAAATATACCATGTTCGAATCGTTCATTTCATGCAGGAATACTTATGTGAACATATATGTGCCGAAATAGCTTCAATTTGGCGCCTAACCTCAAATAAAACTGTACTCAATCAAATTGTAAGCTTTCCTTGGCATACATTAAGAGCTAAGATTATGCGTTTCAAACTCGCTAGTATAGTTTTCCTTGAAACCCCCGCGAACGTTATTAAAGACAGTAAAAACGATGCATCTAAGGAAACATATATTGCGATGCATCTGAGAAAAGACATTTTCAAATTATTTCGCAGCGTGTTAACAGCACGTCCCGGTCCTGTCCCGGCGTAACTGTCCAGGGCGACAGGGTCGTGGAAAACTGTGTAAGACTTCGTTAGCACACATTGTTTAAATGAACTGCCGGACGAACTAATGGCCGCTCGCGTCGCACACGGAGCAAAAGACATTTCGCATAATACTACGACAC
>BOPP01000210.1:2011590-2021613 GCA_017312745.1 Gryllus bimaculatus
CGCGATTACTGATGGTTCAATAGGCAAAATAATTAATTAATAAATAAATAATTAACTTAATAAATAAATAATAAAATGGAAAAAATAAATTAATAAAAAATTTTTAAAAAAAAAAAAATTTTAAAGGATTTGAAAAAAAAAAAAAAAAAAATGAAAAAAAATTAAAATAAAAAAAAATTTAAAAAAAAATTAATTTAAAAATTAAAGGATTGGGAAAATTTTTTTTTTAAAAATTAAATAATAAATAAGAAAAAAGAGAAGAAAAGGAAAAGGAAAAAGGTAGAAAATAAATAGAAAAGCAAAACGGTAAAAGAAAGAAAAAGGAAAGTTAAGAAGGAAAGAAGTTAAAATAGAAGAAGAAGTACTAAGAAAGAAAAGAAGAAGAAGTACTAAAGAAGAAGAAGAAGAAGAAAGACAGAAGAAGAAGAAGAAAGAAAGAAGTAGAAAGAAGAAGAAAGAACTGGAACTAATCTAAAGCCTCAAAGGTTTGAAGCCGGAGAAAACGGCTTCCTTGCTGCAAAATAAAAATGTCAGTGACCGCCACAATTGGAGCCGTTATGTTCTGGTCCTTGGCAGCGTCACGCTCTTCTCGTCCAGCCCGCAAATCCACAAGCTTTATCGTTTTTCCGCAGGAGCCCTTATATTAGAATGTATACTTAGATACACTGAGGATATAGAGCTGCTCAGACCACGAAGGGGCACACGCGTCCAACTCTGGTTTGCATGTTGTGCAATTTACAAATATGTTGCAGGTTTTATTAATTATGTCGAACTGCGGGCTCAATTTTTGTATATTAAGGTGTATTTTAGCAACGAATATATTTCACCTGCGTGCATCTCACATAACAAAAATCACTTTGAAGATCTTGTTAATGTGACACTTCAAATGAAAGACTGGTGCGACCTCTCTGACAAAATAAACGTTTAGTGACAGAATTTTGATGAGCATTAAACCGCCTTATCTCCCGGGAGGCCATCCTTCCAAGATCCCATAAAGTGTTGTCTGGCCGCGGGAGGAAGCGGTCTCAGCGCTGATTGAGGCGCCCACGATGCCGCGTCGGTTCGCGTCTGAACGACGCCCAGTGAAAATGACGCGTGGTTCTTCGGCAGGCGGATGCGCAAAGGGCGCTGCGACGGGCAGCGGCGAGCGCTTGGAAACGCCCAAGAGGCGACCGCGACGGGGGAGTGGAGGGGCCATGGAACGCTCTGCAACGGCGAGAGCTTAAAGAAAGCCGAGTATTCAGGGAAATTGTTGATCTGAAATGGAAAAGGAAGTGAAGGTTAAGGCTAAAATGTCCGAAACTAGTCAACAATTTGTAGCCACCACGTGGCAGGCACCAAAATAAGTAAAATTTACTTCACGATGTCTGAACGCAATGGTTCGATTTTTTCGATCTGTTAACAGGCATTTTGACGGCCTTTTTAAAATAGAATTTACGCTACCGATTACTATTCAAAAATCCTAGGAAACAGACGCGAATTTGAAATTAGTTCTCAAACTTCGAGAACACAATTTAAAAATGTGGCCTATAGCGCGAATGGCGAAATGCTTCCTGAATCCAACAATCACGCAAATCGGAACAATCACACGCAAAACGTGACAATAATGCAAATCGGAACGAAATAGGAGCGGTCGTAAAGTGAATTTACGAAAACACCTCGCCCGCCCCCCCGCCACTTCTCTTCTGCGCCGTTTGCGTCACCACCCGCCGTTGTGGGCCCTACTGTCAGCCGCGGTGGCACGGCCATGCCCGGCGTTACAGCGGTGCTACGTCTAAGATTAATTTTTAGCTCTGTAAACAAATAATTCAGCAATTAAAAAATAAACAGTATCCTTTTTTGGCTTTATGGGTAGTGGCCTGCGATGACGCAGTTATGCTCGTAATTAACAAATAACGAGTTGACGACCCTTATGATCATCTCTTCCTCCTCTACTCCAAGGACGGTTCATGACCTGTTCTTGACCTTCTAACCAATTTCATATTCTATAACGACTGGCCTCTGTGTCTACTACCTCGCGTCTACACATAAACGCTTGCCTTTTAGAATGGCGTGTCATGTCCGCAGTATCGAAGTCATTCCTCTCTCACTCCGCTGAAGTCAGAAAGATAGTAATTTTGCCATTGATTGCTTGAACATTAATTTTCTCTTATTTCGCGTCGCGCTTTACTCTGGCCTGTAGTCCTATGCCGAGAGAGACACCTCGCATAGTCGAGGCTTGCGAGCACAACCGCATGGGTGGAAATGAGCATCAGCACGAAGATGTCCCATTCGTTATCGAATCCCGCAAAGTGATTTTCGCGGGCCGCTAACGTATATACCGCTAGTTCACGTGGCAGTGCCGTTGTACAACAAATTCCGCTTGCTAGGTGCATTCCGCAGAGCTGCACACCCAGACTCAACGCCCGTTCTCGAGGCACTGAAACCGCAACACCTGCACTTCCAACCGTGTGCTCCGTTGTACAGACCGTTTCAATTTATATATATATTCAATTTTAACTGAACTAAAAATATAGACATTTTTTGTTTCTCAACCGAAAATCTCAATGTGTGTTTGTTGTGAGAGAGTGTGTGTGTGTGTGTGTGTGTCTGTTATTTGGCCTGTAATAAATAAAAAATTAAAAAACTGTAATAAAATTATTTACGAATTGTAACGTAATTTCATCCTTTTTTCTTTACAGAGATCAAATCGTAACAAAGAGAAATATCAAGATTGTAGGAAGATAAACCCCTGGAACTCTACAAATATCGATGAACGGCAGAAATCTGGCGCCAGAGTGATTATCCCTTCTCCCTTGCGGTCGAGCAAGCAGTATCACTTTTCTGGGACTTTTGGATTTTTTCTCATCTAGGTCTTCCTCTGTTTAAACAGGTTATATTATTTTAAAAATATTTAAAATGACCAACGGCCCATGTCATACTTTTCAAGAAGTGCGTATAATGTTTTTTTCCGTAATACCATCACTTTGGTCTTTGTAATTTGATATGTTTAATTATATCCTTTGTGATTTTCATGGAAATTAATAAACAGACTTAGTAAATTAGCTTATCTTTTTAGGATCCATAAATTATTATTTGTATGAAAGTTCATAATATTCACGCAATCACGTGGGTCAGTCCGTTTAGAATGTGCCGCACATTTTTCCAGCTGTTATCTTCAGATGCAAAAAGACGGAACGAAAAATGAGAACTGTTGGGTAGTATGAATAATCTAGTGACTACATGATATAGTTACCATTCGGTAAAGTAATAAGAAACGAAAAATAAATAAGAAAAGTTTATAATTCTATCCAAAGATGAAAAAACCATTCGTGCACAAACCAAAGGGAGTGATTGACGGACGACTTACTGATGGACGGACTACAGATGGACAGACTTGACGGATGGACAGACTGACGGATGGACGGACTGACGGATGGACGGACTGACGAGGACCAAATTCTCTGACAGACGGGCTTGACAGACCTGATGGACGGACCGCCTGAAAGACGGACGAACTGCCCGGACAGAATAGACGAACAAATTGACGGACTGACGGACCGCTGAAAGACGGACGAACTGACGGACAGATAGACGAACAAATTGACGGACTGATCGGATCCGCCTGAAAGACGGACGAACTGACGGACAGATAGACGAAATAAATTGACGTGACTTTGACGGAAGGACTGACGGTGCGGCTGACGGACGGACAGTCGGCTGACGGCGGACAGTCGGCCTGACCGGACGGACAGTCGGCCTGACGGTCGGACGGATCAGTCGAGGCCTGAACCGGACGGAGCAGTGCGGCCTGAACGGACGACAGTTCCGGCCTGACGGACGGACAGTTCGGCCTGACGGACGGACAGTCGGCTGACGGACGACAGTCGGCCTGACGGAGGACTAGTCGGCCTGACGGACGGACAGTCGGCCTGACGGAACGGAACGAGTCGGCCTGACGGACGGACAAGTCGGCCTGAACCGGACGGACAGTCGGCTGACGGAACGCCAGTCCGGCCTGACGGACGGACAGTCGGCCTGACGGACGGACAGTCGGCCCTGACGGACGGACAGTCGGCCTGACGGACGGACAGTCGGCCTGACGGACGGACAGTCGGCCTGACGGACGGACAGGTCCGGCCTGACGGACGGAACAGTCGGCCTGACGGAACGGACAGTCCGCCTGAGGACGGACAGTCGGCTGACGGACGGACAGTGGCCTGACGGACGGGGACAGTCGGCCTGACGGACGGGACAGTCAGCCTGACGGAGGACGGACCAGTCGGCCCTGACGACGGACAGTCGGCCTGACGGAACGGACAGTCGGCCTGACGGACGGACAGTCGGCCTGACGAAGGACAGTTCGGCTGACGGACGGACAGTCGGCCTAGGAACCGGACAGTCGGCCTGACGGACGACAGTCGCTACGGATGGACAGTCCGGCCTGACGACGGAAGTCCGGCCTGCCGGACGGACAGTCGGCCTGACGGACGGACCAAGTCGGCTGACGGAGACGGACAGTCGGCTGAACGGACGGAGCAGTCGCCTGGAACGGACGGACAGTCGGCCTGACGGACGGACATTTCGCGCTGACGGACGGAACAGTCGGCCTTGAAGGACGGACAGTCGGCCTGGAAACGGACGAACAGTCGGGCTGACGGACGGACAGTCGGCCTGACGGACGGAACAGTCGGCCTGACGGGACGACAGTCGGCCTGACGGAAACGACGAGTCGGCCCTGACGGACTGACAGTCGGCTGACGGACGGACGTCGGCCTGACGGACGGACAGTCGGCTGACGGACGGTACGTCAGCCTGACGGCGGGCACAGTTCCGCCTGAACGGACGGACAGTCGGCCATGACGGACGGACAGTCGCCTGACCGGAACGGACAGTCCGCCTGACCGGACGGACTGACAAACGGACAGACGGACCTGACAGGCCGGACTGACGATGGACTGACTGACGGACGAACTGACTGGCGGACCGGACTGACGAACGACTGAACTGGCCGGACGGAACTGACGGACGGACTGACGGACTATACGACTGACTGACGGAACCTGACTGACGGAACTGAGCTGACTGCGACTGACTGACGACTGACTGACGACGGACTGACGGACGGGCTGACGGACCCGGGCTGACGGACGGGGCTGACGGACGGGCTGACGGACGGGCTGACGGACGGCTGGAGGACGGACGAACGGATGAACGGATGGGAACTGACGACGGACTGAACCGGACGGACTGACGACGACTGACGGACGGACTGACGAGCGGACTGGAACGGACGGGACTGACGGACGGGACTGACTGAACGGACTGACTGACCGGACGGACTGACTGACGGACGGACTGACGAACGGACTGACGAAGGCGGAACTTGAACGGCGGACTGACGGACGACTGACGACGGACTGACGACGGGACTTGACGGACGACTGACGGACGGACTGACGGACTGACGGACGGACTGACGGACGACTGACGGATGACGGACGGACTGACGGAACTGACGGACGGACTGACGACTGGACGGGATGGACTGACGGATGGACTTGACGGCTGGACTGACGGACGGACTGACGGACGACTGACGGACGGACTGACGGACGACTGACGGAACGACTGACGTACGGACGGACAGACTGAAGGACGAACTGACGACGGACTGACGGACGGACTGACGGAGGACAGGGACGGACGGACCCAGGGACGGAACCGGACGTGGGAGGACTGACGGATGGACAGAAGAACGGAAGAACTGACTGACAAATAGTCAAAATAGTTATATACTCAAGGATAGTTCAGATTCGACGGTTGTGGACGGATTCGTCAGTTGATCGACTAGATGGGTCGATTCCGCTTAATCGTCTTGCCTGGGTCGATTTTCCTCACTGAACGACTTGCTGGTCGATCCCGCCACTTGAACGACTTGCTGGTCGATCCCCCCTTGATCGACTTGCTGGTCGATCCCCCACTTGGATCCGCTTGCTGGGTCCGATCCCCACTTGAACGACTTGCTGGGTCGATCCCCACGTTGATTGAACTTGCTGGGTGATCCCCCACTTGATGCGACTTGCTGGGGCCGACCCCCAACTTGATCGACTTGCTGGGCTGATCCCCCACTTGATCGACTTGCTGGCGGATCCCCCACTTGATCGAACTTGCTGGGCCGATCCCCCCTACATTGATCGACTTGCTGGGCCGATCCCGCCACTTGATCGACTTGCTGGCCAATGCCCACTTGATCGACTTCCTGGCCGATCCCCCACTTGATCGACTTGCTGGGTCGATCCCCACTTGATCGACTTGCTGGTCGATCCGGCCCACTGTGATCGACTTGCTGGGTCGATCCCCACTTGATCGACTTGCTGGGCCGATCCCCCACCTTGAATCGACTTGCGGGGCGATCCCCACTTGATCGACTTGCCTGGGCCGATCCCCCACTTGATCGCCTTGCTGGGCCGATCCAAACTTGATGCGACTTTGGCTGGGCAGATCCCCAACTTGATCGACTTGCTAGGGTCCGTCCCGCCACTTGATGACTGCTGGGCCGATTTCCCCCCACTGATTCGACTTTGCTTGCGATCCCCTCCCCCACTTGTTCGACCTTGCTTGGCGATCCCTCCACTTGAATCGACTTGCTGGGCCAATGCCCCACTTGATCGACTTGCTGGGCCGATTCCGCCACTTGATCGACTTGCTGGACGGCGCCCGCCCAACCTGATCGACTTGCTGGCAGATCACCACTTGATCGACTTGCTGGGCGTTCATCATCACTTGAATCGACTTTGCTGGGCCGATCCCCACTTGATCGACCTTGCTGGGTCGATCCCCCACTTGATCGAACTGCTGGGTCGATCCCCCACGTGATCGACTTGCTGGGTCGATCCCACTTGATCGACTTGCTGGTCGATCCCTACTTAATCAACTTGCTGGGTCGATCCCCTACTTGGGTCGACAGGCTGGGTCGATTCCCCCACTTGATCGACTTACTGGGTCGATCACCCACTTGATCGACTCGCTGGGTCGATCACCCACTGGATCGACTTGCTGGGTCGATCACCCACTTGATCGACTGCTGGGTCGATCACCCACTTGATCGACTTGCTGTATCGACTTGCGTAAATGTGGATAAAATGTCCGATTGATCGTCCTTTGACTCCATGTAACGCGAAAAACGTTTCTCATTTAGCTCAGTAACATTTTTTTCCATGTAAGAACAGCGGGTTCCAAAGTTACTACTGCTTATCTATTTTTAATTCTATAGAAATTTGGAGGAACTGAAAACCTTTTTTTTTCTGGAATAAAATATTACTTTACATCTTTATTCACAACACTGACTGCTTTGGAAAATATAGCATGGTTCGAATCGTTCATTTCATGCAGGGAATACTTATGAGAACATATATGTGCCGAAATAGCTTCAATTTGCCGCCTAACCTCCAAATAAACTGTTACTCATCAATTGTAAGCTTTCCTTGGCTAAATACATTAAGAGCTAAGATTATGGCGTTTCAACTCGCTAGTATAGTTTTTCCTTGAAACCGCCCGCGAACGTTATTTAAAGAACAGTAAAAACCGATGCATTAAGGAAACATCTTATTGCGATGCATCTGAGAAAAGACATTTTCAAATTATTTCGCAGCGTGTTAACAGCACGTCCCGGTCCTGTCCGCGGGCGTAACTGTCCTGGGGCGACATGGTCGTGAAAAACTGTGTAAGACTTTTCGTTCACCACATTGTTAAATGAAAAAGCCGGACGAAACTAAATGGCCGCTCGCGTCGCACACGGAGCAAAAGACATTTCGCATAATACTACGACACTGTAAGTGGTTCTTACTGACACTCGGTGACTTATCGAAATTCCCTGCCGGCGAGCGTATTCCGTCAGCACTCGCCTAGGCACGGGAGTGAAGCGAATATTTTTATGCGGAGACTTTGGAAGAAAATATGAAAAGTAAGACTAAGATAGGTGACAATCGGTGACAATATTTTTCTTGAAATACCTAAGTGTTGAAAAACAGATTATAACGTCGACCAGTGATGACAATCTAATTGTTCAGTTTTCAGGGGCCAGAATCATTGGTGGCGGTTCACAATCGCCGACGACAAAAATTGTCAGTTTTCCCAGCAAGCAAATGTAACACGACGCATTTCGATGCCTTCACTATTATTTCTGACATTAATTTACGTTTCAGACTAGCTTTGTTTTCTCCATGTAGTATTTTCTGTAACTTAACAGACTATTTAGGTTTGTAAAAAAAACCTAACATAATGCGCGTTCTTACCATTCTCTTTCTTATTCTATCCTTTCCCCTTATCTAGATTACATGGTCCTTCTCCTGGGTGAACAGTGGGGAGCTTAGAGCTTGGTCCAGCTGGGGCCGTACCCCGCTGGATTGGAACATCCCGCAGTAAATGTGTAGGTCGGCGCCGGTTCTCAGCATTCAGCGGGGAAAGATCATCGTCACTTGCCGCGTTAAAAACATTCTCTACACTTACGGGACTATGATCACGCAGTTGACGTACCCGAAATCACTAATCAATTAATCAATCACTGTAATGGACGACCTCGTTCAGTTTTCCATTGGCACTCAGTTAGACGACAGGCGCCATGGACTCTCGCTCTTAAGTGGGAGTTACGAATTCTCCTGAGGAAAACAGGGGAAACTAAGTCCAGTTTCTCCTGCCCTGCAACCTGTCTCTAGCCCAAAGATGACGTAAGACAACGTTACGTCTTCTCATGTAATCGAGTCCCAAGATGGATGACCTCTCAAAGCATGCTAAAGTTATTAATCCTGTAAGTGTAATGCATCTTTTCTCGGGTAGGGCGGTGATATTCAGCCGTTGGATAGTGCGATCTGGCGCAGATCTAGACGACCGCTAGCGTGGTGTTCCCCAACGAAGTATCTCTCACTAGCGGGATCACTGCCCTAGCCGATACAAGATCTAAGCTCTCGACTTATGTGGTAGTGTAGTGTGTGTAAGGGTCAACGATAGGACAAGGAAGAGGAAGGAAATATCGCGTGCGGGACCGTCGCCCGTTTGTTAGAGTGCTTCTCCGGCATTCGATTAGTGTGTTGGACGCGAGAAAACCAGCGCACGGAAAAACCACCTATCAAGCGCAGGCCGCCAGAATTCTCGCAGACAGTCAGCCAGTGGTGGAAAATGCCTGCCCGCACCGCGCGGGACTCGACCCTAGGAAGCGCGTCAATGAACATCTACTAAATTCCTGAGGCCACCCAAGCCGGCAGGAGGGGTAACGAATATTCATGGATTGCAAGCCCACTAGCAGGTATTTGATGCACGGAACTCCAATAAGCCGCTGCTGGAAGATCGTTTTCCCGCTGAGCCCCGCGCTGGGCTTCCTGCTTCCGGGCGGCCGCGTTGTCGCATTAGCTGCTGCTCGTGGGCCGCCCGCCCCGCCGCGGCTCCGAGGGCGGGCGAATTAGCCCCCCATAACGAGCGGCATTCCTCGCCGAGCGACCTTGGCTGCGCTCGCGGGGCGGGGCGGGGGCCTGGGCAGGAGCAGGGCGGGTGTGGGGCGGGTGCGGGCAGATTGCGGGGGGGCCAGGGCGCGGGAAATTGCGGTTACGCGAGCAGGAGCAGGGCGGTGTTGGGCCAGTGGCAGGAGCAGGGAGGCGTGGGGGCAGGCGTGCGTTGGTCCGTTGGAAGAGGGGGCGGGCCGGGGGCGGGCGGGGTGGATCAGGGGCGGTGTGGCGGGTCGTGGTTGGGGATAGATGGGTGGAGCAGGGGCGGAGCCGAGCGGGGCTGGGGAAGGGGTGGGTACGGGGCGCGGGCTTGACGGGGCGCGCGGCAGGGTGCGGGATGGGCGAGGCAGGTGCGCGAGTTGCGTCGCGGGCTGGTGCCGGGCTGGAAGGGCGCGGCGCGGCGGGCGGGGGCGGGGAAGGCAATCAATAAAGGTGCTGAGCGTTTGATGCACTGCTCCGGCCGGCGCGGCGCGGACGCCTCCCCGAGGCGCGTGCGGGGCGCCGCCTGACCTCTCGGTCAAGGACGCGGCGCGCGCGGTCCGCC
>BOPP01000210.1:2021638-2051385 GCA_017312745.1 Gryllus bimaculatus
GGACAGTCGTCTTGTCGGACGCGGACCACTCGGCCCTGACGGACGGACACTCGCGCCTGGACGGACGGGACACTCGGCCTGACGACGGGACACTCGGGCCCGACGGCGGACACCTCGCCTGACGGACGCGACCTCGTGCCTCTGACGGACGGACACGTCGGCCTGACGCGACGGAACTCGGCCTGACGGACGGACCCTCGGCGGCTGGACGGAACGGACACTCGGCCGACGGACGGAACACTCGGCCTGACGGACGGACAGTCGCTGACGGACGGACAGTCGGCCTTGACGACGCGACAGTCGGCCTGACGGACGGAACAGTCGGCCTGACGGGGACGGACAGTCGGCCTGACGGACGGACAGTCGGCCCTGACGGACCCGGGACCAACTCCGGCCTGCCCGACGGGAACAACTCCGGTGAACCGGACGGACAACTCCCCGGCCTGACGGGCACGGACCTTCGGCCTGACGGGACGGGACGAGTCGGCCTGACGGACGGGACCACTTCGGCCTGACTGGGACGGACGTGCCTGAACGGAGGACAGTCGGGCCTGACGGACCGGACTGACAAACGGACAGACGGGACTGGACAGGCGGACTGACGGACGGACTTGCGGATGGACCTGGAACTGACGGACGAACATGAACGGGCGGACGGACTGACGGACGGACTGGACTGGCGACGGACTGACTTGGCGCGACGGAACTGGACTGGCGGGACGGACTGCACTGGCGGACGGACCTGACCTGGCCGGACGGAACGACTGGGCCGGACGGACTGACTTGACGACTGACGACGGCGACTGACTGACGGACTGGACTGACGGACTGACTGACGGACTGACTGACGCGAGCTGGACTGACGAGACTGACTGACGGACTGACTGACGGAGTGACGTGACGGGACTGGACTGACGGACGGACTCACCCGAACCGGAACCCGGAGCTGACGGACCGGGCTGACGGACGGAGGGGCTGTCGGACGGACGACGGACTGACGGACGGACTGACGGCACGGACTGACGGACGGACTGGACGGAACGGACTGACGGAACGGACTACGGACGGACGACGGACGGACTGACGGACGACTGACGAACGGACTGACGGACGGAACTGACGGACCGGACTGACGGACCCAGACTGACGGGACGGACTGACGGACGGACTGACGGACGGACAGTCGGCCTGGACGGACGGACACTTCGGCCTGACGGACGGACACTCGGCCTGACGGACGGCACACTCGGCCTGACGGAAGACGGACCTCGGCCTGACGGACGGAAGTCCCGGCCTGACGGACGGAACGAGGTCGGCTCTGACGGGACCGGACCAGTCCCGGCCCTGACGGACGACAGTCGGCCTGACGGACGGTACTGACAAAAACGGACAGACGCGACTGACAGGCGGCGACTGACGGACGGACTGACGGATGGACTGGACTGACGGGACGAACTTGAACCCTGGGGACCCGGAACTGACGGAGGATGAACTGTGCGGACGGAGCTGACTGCGGACCCGGACTGACTGGCGGACGGACTGACTGAACGGGACTCTACTGACGGACTGACTGACGGACTTGACTGACGGACTGAGCTGACGGGACTGGACTGACGGACGGGCTGACGGACGAGGGGCTGTCGGGACGGACGAACGGGACTGACGGACGACTGCGGACGGACTGACGGACGGACTGACGACGGACTGACGACGGACTGACGGACGACGGACGGACGACGGACGGACTGACGGACGGACGTGACGGGACGGAACTGACGACCGGAACTGACGGACGGACTGACGGGGACGGACTGACGGACGGACTGGGACGGAGGACGGAATGGACAGGAAGGAACGGAAGAAACTGACTGACAAAAATAGTCAAAATAGTTATAAACTCGGATAGTCAGATCGACTTGTTGGGACGGAATTCGTCAAGTTTGATCGACTGATGGCGTTCCGCTTAATCGTCCTTGCTGGCGTCCGATTCCTCAACCGGTTGAACGACTTGCTGGCGGGTCGATTTCCCCACTTGTCGACTTGCCTGGCGTCGATCGCGGCCACTTGGAATCGAAACTTGCTGGGTCGATCCCCCACCTGCATCGACTTGCTGCGGCAGCATCCCCCACTTGATCGACTTGCTGCGGGGTCGAGTCCCCCACTTGATCGACTTTGCTGGCGTCGATCCCCCACTTGCATCTGACTTGCGGGGGTCGATCCCCCACTTGATCGACGGTTGCTGGGTCGAGTCCCCCCACTGACGACTTGCTGGGCCGATCCCCCACTTGATCGACTTGCTGGTGGCCGATCGCCCCCACTTGATCGACTTGCTCCGGAATCCGGGATTATTGTGCGAGGGCCGGTCGGGGCCGATTCCCCAACTTTGATCGACTTGCTGGGCCATTCCCCACTGATCCGACTTTGCTGACCCGATACCCCACCTTGGGGAGTCGACTTGCCTGGGTCCGTACTGCCCCCACTTGAGGTCGACGTTGCCTCCGTGCGCCCGCATCCCCCACTTCGCTCCTTTGCTGGCCGAATACCCCCACTTGACTCTCCATGGGCCGACCCCACGCGCACGGATTGATCGGATCCTTGCTGGGCGTATCCCACTTGATCGACTGGTGCTGTCGGCGCGAATCCCTTGAGGCAACTTGCTGGGCCGCATCCCACTTGATCGACTTGCTGCGGCCGATCCCCCTTGATCGACTTGGCTCGCCGGCCGAGTCCCACTTTGAATCGACTTGCTGGCGATTCCGCCCAGCTTGATTCGAGGTTGTGACCGGACACCGCCACCTGATACACTTGCTGGGCAGATCCCCGCAGCTTAGATCGGACATTGCTCGGGTCCGGTCTCGCCGTCACCGGTTCCCACTGCGACGTTTTTCTGGGCCACGATTCCGCCCACTTGATCCTTGACTGCGGTCAGATCCGCCTCGAGATCTCGTCGGACAAACCTCGCTGGGTGCGACTCCCACCACACACCTGATCGACTTGCGGCGCCTCCATCCTCCGCCCACCCTGCTTGACTGCGATCCTCTCAAGCTGCGGTCGATGGCGGCACGTCCGCAGTCGCTTGCCTGTGGTCGGTCGACTAACTTGATCAAGGTTGACGTGCGATCCTCCTTTGATTGCATCGTACATTGCTGGGTCGAGTCATCCTATCTTGACAATCGACGAGGCCGCGTGGCGTCAAATCCGCCACAACTATGAATCAGACACTTTGCCTGTGCACGACCCAGCCTGATCGACATCTCGGGCGAAAATACCTACAAACCAACTTGAATTCGACCTTGCGTGGGACCGAAAGTCCTTCCACACACTTGATCGGACATTGCTGTGGGGCCGAATCCCCTCACCTGATCGACTTTCCTAGGGCCGAATACCCCCAACTTGTCGTATCTTGCGGGTCGAATCCCCCACTTGCTTCGAAACTGCTGGGTACGATCCACCCCACGTGGTTAATACTTGCTTGGGTCGATCCCTACTTGATTCGACTTGCTGCGTCGTATCCCCCACTTGTCGATTTGCATGCGACCGACCCACAACTGATCGACCTTTGCTAGGGCAAGAAATCCCTCAACTGTATACGACTTGCGGGCCGCCTCATCTTGATCGGACTGCTGGGCCATCCCCCACTTTGATTCGACTGCTGGGTCGATCCCCCCACTGATCCGAACTTGCCTGGTCGAATCACACCGTATTCGGACTATGCTGGTCCGATCCCCCACGTCGATCGAGCTCGCCGGGGTCGCTCGCCCACTCGACTCGGAACTTGCTGAGTGTCGCATCCCCTACTGATCAACTTGCTGGGTCTAATTCCCCTTTTTGAGCGACTGCTGTCGCTCAATATCTACTCGATCGAACAGCATGGGTACGATCCCCCCACTTGACCTCGACCGCTTGCTAGTGCATGGAATCCCCACTGATCGCACATTGGCTGGTTCCGGATTCAAACTGACTCCGACTGGCTGGGCCGATACTCGCAACGTTGAATCGACTTGCTGGGCCGACTCCTCAAACCTGATCGGCTTACATGGCGCCGCTCACCACATTGATCGTCCCTCATGGGTCGAGTGCCGTCCACTTGATCGAAGCTGGTCTCGAGCCCCCCACGTGATAGACTTGCTGCGGTCTCGATACACGATCGACTGCTGATCGATCGAATCACTCACTACATTTTGTAGATCAACTTGCTGGGTCGACCCTTTTGATCCGACATATGCCCTGGTGAATCTCCCTACCTGATCGACAGGCGGTCGATCCCCACTATCGATACTTTGCTGTGGCCCGATCCCCCACTTGCACGACTTGCTGGGCCGATCCCCCCACTTGAATCGACTTGCTGGCGGCCGATCCCACACTTGAATCGACTTCTGCATGGCCGATCCCCACTTGATCGACGTTGCAATGGCAGATCTCCCAACTTGAAATCAGACTTGCTGGGCCGATCCCTCACTTGGATCGCATGCTGGGCCGATCCCACTTGATCGACACGCTGGTCGATCCCCTATTGATCGACTTTGCTGGGTCATCCCCTAACTTGGTCGGACAGGGCATGGGTCGATCCCCCACTTGACTCGACTTACTGGGTCGATCAACCCCCCCCCCACCCTTTATCGACTCGCCTGTGCTCGATCACCCCTTGATCGACTTGCTGGTGTCGCATCACCCACTTAACGACTTTCTGTATCGAACTTCGCGTTTAAAATTGATAAAATGTCCGATTGATCGTCCCTTTGACCTCCAATGTAACCGCCCGAAAACCGTTTCTCATTAGCTCAGTAAAATTTTTTCCATGTAGAACCCAGGAGCGTTCCAACCCAGTTACTTACTGCTTATCTATTTTTAACTCATATAGAATTGGAGAACATGAAAACCTTTTTTTTCTGCAATAAATATTACTTACATTTTATTTTTCCACCAAAACTGCTGAAAATAATACCAGTGTTCGAACGCTTCATTTCATGCAGGGAATACTTATGTGAACATGATATTTGTGGCCGAAATAGCTTCAATTTGGCGCCATAACCTCAAATAAACAACTGTACTCAATCAAATTGTAGCCATCTGTACACTTCTGGATCCCGAATATAGAGGACCTCATAAGATAATGATCGATTTTTCAAACTGCGAACCTTTGTGGATGCTGTAATAAATATGTGCAGCATTTATCTCTGCAGCTCAGAACCCGCGCATTTGCGAAGACGTATGCGTTATCTCAGAATAGCTCTGAAACTACAGATATTCAATTACTAACAAGGCACAATATAATTTAGATCGATTTATAGTGTCATCTCTGAGGATATCATATTTGCTTAACATTATCCCGCGTAGTTACTTTCTCTGTATTATGGATATATCCGTGTCGGACCGTAAACTGTCGAGGCCCTGTCTGTTGATTTAGGATCGTGGTGTCCTTAGCAATAACCTGATAGAATACACAACTGATACACATATACTTTACATTCTCAGTGTTGTAGGACATTGATTATTAACGGCAATTCCAAAACACTTAAGACAGCGGAAAAATAGCGACTCTAACTCTCGAAAACACACGTGAAGACTCTCGACTCAGCGGCAAATCACGCTCTACAGGAAATATCACAAGCGTATAAATCTCGTGCATAATTTATACACAGCTGTTACAACGTGAGTTCTCTTTACTGACACTCTCTCACACGGAACAGTGACTCATCGAATAGGATAATTCGTATAGCAGGGCACTTCTTTCTTATATCGTCGTTCATACGTCGCTCTTAGTGCTACGGGTAGTAGTAAGCGTAATATTTTATATGCGTGTAGGAGATTTTGGTACAGATAATATCGAAAAGTTTAAGCACTAAGATATGGTGTACTACTTACTTTTCTCTTCACATACCTAAGTGTCTCGCGTGCCGAATTAGTTTAGATGATTGTTGAGTATGATTTGAACGACTCCGTATCCTCCCTAGTAGATGAAGTATACATAGTTATTAGTTAGACTTATTCAAATGAGACAAAAAAACAGGGCCAGATACTATACGTGCAAGTAATCGAGGTTTGTGGTACGCTGAGTTTTATTTACTTAGACTTCTCTGCCAGTACGTAACTCAAGAAATATTGTCGGTTTGCCATGGAACACACCCCTGTTAACACGAAACGCGCATATTCGGCATGCCTGTGTACTTGACAATAGGATATTTCTGACATTAATTTTAGTTGACGTTTCAGAGCTAAGCATTTGTGTCCTACTCTGCGTCCTATGGTAGTCATTCCTGTACTATGAACAGACTATTTAGGTTGAAAGAATAACATATGCGCATGATCTTACCAATTTACGTCTTTCGATCACCTATACCCCTTATCTAGATTACATGGTCCTTCTCCTGGAGTGAAACAGTGGAGGAACTTTAGAGCTTGGTCCAGCTGTGAGCGTACCCCGCTGGATTGGAACACCCCGCAGTAAATGTGTAGGTCGGCCGCCGCGTTCTCCGCATATCAGCGGGAAAGATCATCGTCACTTGCCGCGTTAAAAAACAATTCTCTACACTTCGGGACTTTGATCACGGCAGTTGACGTTACCGAAATTCACTAAATCAAATTAAATCAAATCACTGTAATGGAGCGACCTGCGTCCGTTTTCCCATTGGCACTCCAGTTAGACGACAGGGCGCCAATGGACTCTCGCTCTTAAGTGGAGTTACGAATTCTCCTGAGGAAACAAGGGGAAACTAAGTCCAGTTTTCCTGCCCTGCAACCTTGTCTCTAGCCCAAAGATGACGTAGACAACGTTTAAACGTCTTCTCATGTAATCGAGTCCCACAGATGGATGGACCTTCTCAAAGATGCTAAGGTTATTAATCCTGTAAGTTGTAATGCATGCTTTTCTCGGGTAGGGCGGTGATATTTCACCGCGTTGATAGTGCCGATCTGGCGCCGATCTAGGACGACCGCTAGCGTGGTGTTCCCCAACGAAGTATCTCTCACTAGCGGGATTCACTGCCGCAGCCGTACAAGATCGTAGCTCTCGACTATGTGGAGTGCTAGTGTTGTGTAAGGTCAACGATAGGACAAGGAAGGGAAGAAATATCATCGGTGCGGGACGCGTTGCCCGTTTCGTTAGAGTCTTCTCCGGCATTCATTAGTGTTGGACCGAGAAAACACGCACGGAAAAACCACCTATCAAGCGCAGGCCGCCCAGAATTCTCGCAGACAGTCATGCTAGTGTGGAAAATGCCTGCCCGCACACGCTGTCGACTCGACCCCTAGGAGCCGGTCAATGAACATCTACTTAATTCCCTGAGCCACCCATAGCCGGCAGGAGGGTACGAATATTCATGGATGCAAGCCCACTAAGCAGTATTTGATGCACGCGGACTCCATAAGCCGCTGCTGGGAAGATCGTTTCCCGCTGATGCCCCGCGCTGGGCTTCCTGCTTCGCGGGCGGCCGCGTTGTCGCATTAGCTGCTGCTCGTGGCCGCCGCCGCCGCGGCTCCCGAGGGCGGGCGAATTAGCCCCCATAACGAGCGGCATTGTCCTCGCCAGAGCGACGCTTGGCGCGCTCGCGGGGCGGGGGCGGGGGCACTGGGCAGGAGCAGGGGCGGGGTGTGGGGCGGGTGCGGGCAGATGTGCGGGAGGGGCCAGGGCGCGGGAAATGCGGTTACGGAGAGGAGCAGGGGCGGTGTTGGGGCCAGTGGCAGGAGCAGGGAGGGTGGGGGCAGGTGCGGTTGGTCCGTTGGAAGAGGGGGCGGGCGGGGGCGGCGGGGTGGATCAAGGGGCGGGGCGGGGTCGTGGTTGGGATGATGGGGTGGAGGCAGGGGCGGAGCCGGAGCGGGGCTGGGGAAGGGGTGGGTACGGGGGCGGGCTGACGGGGCGCGCGGCGGGTGCGGGGAATGGGCGAGGCAGGTGCGCGAGTTGGTGCGGGCTGTGTGCGGGCTGGAAGGGCGCGGCGCGGCGGGCGGGCGGGGAGGCAATCAATAAAGGTGCTGAGCGTTTGATGGCACTGCTGCCGGCCGGCGCGGCGCGACGCTCCCCGAGGCGCGTGCGGGCGCGCCGCTTTGACCTCTCGTCCAAGGACGCGGCGGCGCCCGCGGCCCGCCACTCACTTCAGCGCAAACGCAACAGGGTCGGACGAGCGAAAACAAGCGCCAGCTCTGGAAAACTACCCCGCGTCATGTGTCACATAGCTTTTAAGAAGCATCAAATAGCAAGGAATTCGCGATAACATTGGCCCATCAAATCCTAACACTAACTAAACACAAACTCATTTCTTTTCCTCTTATGGTATAGAGCGCCAGAAGTCTCTCCGCAGTGGCACCTTTCTGATGAGTGTGTTAGCGATAGAAATTACGTTGATAGCACGACCAGCTGCTTGAAAACATACATTGCGGACTCACCACAATCACAATAGATGCTGCAAGAGTTGCCCCTTCACTTTGTTTCTCAGTAATCTGATAGCTACCAACATAAATGCAATTTTTAATAGGAGGTTCCAATTCGCCTCAGTGCTGTGAGACTTTCGTGAATTTATTAATTTTTGAAAATAGCAAATTTTACTGTGTGTAAGCCAAGAAAACTGAATCTGAATGTGCAACAAAATTTAAAGACATTTCAAATGTTTCAATATCGGTTTCTCGACTACATATATTTTGAAAATGATTTGAAAATATAATCTGAAACTAGGCAAATAATTGAAAAAGAACATCAATTTTCTGTTATATGCTGTTACGTCAGGGATCCACAAGGAAGTGTAATAGGGTCTCTCCTTTGCATAGCATTTGTAAATTATCTCCCAAAGTTGTCGGGTACGATTATTTGCAGACGATTGTATAATACACAGTAATTAAACCAAAGGGCGATTAAAATATTTTGCAATGAGACTTAGAACACTTGTGATATTGGACTGAAATTAAAAGGATCGAAATTCTCAGATCGAAAGGAATTACAATTGGCCGGGGTCTTAATTACGCTAGTAACTCATTCCTATTCGGGTAACGACTCATTCAGCAAGCATCGTTGTGTAAGTACCTTGGTATTCAGATAGGTAGTAAATTAAAGTGGAAAAAATAAACAAAGTGGGTAGTGATTGTAGTTGCATTTTATAATACGATCAATAAAGAAATGTACGGTACGAAAAATTGGCATACACATATATTCTATCATGGAATACGCAGGGACTTGTTAAGATCCATATAAACGTAAAGAACAAATTCAGAAAGAATTTGAAAGAAAGGTTTTAAGTTTACGTACGGAAACAACACATTAAAATCGGAACCCCTAGAAATAATAAAGAAAGCGAGGATTTGCGCTTTAAACAAATCGTACGTTGATCAACTTGTTTACCAGGAAATTCAGAATGAACCAACATACTTTGGTAGAAGAGACCATAATCACAAAATTCGCAGGAAAAATAGATAACAGATGTGGGGAAATTTTCATTCGACAATAGGACTAAAGATAGAAACAGTGTGCTGCCAACAACTTCCAAAACTATTTCTCGCAATGTTTGTGGTCTTCTAAGTAGGTTAGAATTACATGGAAGCTTTCGGCTATCCAAGTGATATGTTATATTATATATTATTTAAATAATACTACACATTATATAATACAATTTTATGTAATATTATACGCTAGAATTAGTTTAGTATCAATTAAGCCATATTATAATCCTACTCCCAGAAAATTAGAACTGAAGTAACCTGTGTCTTGCAGTTCGGCGAAGTGTTGTGAATGGTGGGGCAGGCCGTTGAAACGTAAGGCAGTGAGTGCAGATCTGTGAAGAGCAGTGAAATGCACTGCAGTACAACGACATGCAGTGCAATACAGCCATGTATAATACTGTTGTGCGCAATACTAAGTTTATCATTATCATTATTATTATCGTTAACATTATATTGATATTAATGTATTTTGTAAATTACTGTCACAGAGTTGTCATCAATTGCTGTTAAATGTATCTTATTTTATTTACGGTAAAATAAAATTTAAAGTTAGTCCTTTGTCAAAAAATTACGGTAAAGAACTGACACCTGCACATTTTCAAATTTTATGCTACTAATCTCATCTGGAAATGTAATTTTGCGATGTGAAACAAAATCCAATGGAAGCCAAGGACATCAATATTGTCATTTCAGGAGAAAAACAAAAAAAAACACACCGGCGAATTTTTCACAATTATACCAACATCAGGGCCGGATTTACCTACAAGCAAAACAAGCAGTTGCCTGGGGGCCCCATTTAAAAGGGGCCCCGCGTTTCGGAAAAATACGCATACCATATTTTGTTGTCGGTGAAATAATTGTTATTCAAGTAGTCTACTGTGTAACAAAATCTAACAAAAGTAAAAATTTCTATAAAAAATTATCAGCTTTCATTTGTATCTGTACAGAAAGTACTTGTACTATAATACTGTAACGTATTAGCCAGCGTGCCTCGTGGCATCTATTTGGGGACGCTTGGCAGGATTAGCCTTGCCACAGGAAAAGCAAGGCGTTTTTCCGTAAAGGGGAAGAACGTGGAAACGGGAGACAACAAGGCTTTGGGGAGTTTCCGGCTTATAGGCAAGACCTTTTCACTGTTATAACAATGCCGAGGGGTGGCGTGACGTAGTAGGTCACGATGGGGCTCGCCTATACTAACAGAGTGTCGGGAGCCAGTTAGGCAGGTTATCTGTAGAGGAGGGAGAACCTGTTCGTGCGTGTGCACAATACTTGGCGCCAAGACGGTGCATATGCGGGCCATGTGCTCGCCGAGGCTGGAGTCATTTAGTGACGAAAGCCCCTGCCGGAACCTTTAATGTCCCCTTGGTGACTGCCGGTCAACGGGGGAGCGGATGCCCTCGGTGCGTTTGCTCCGAGGTGAAGAGTGGTTGAGTTTGCCACGATTCAGCGAATTCTCAATCGGCATAAGATCGCTCCTGCGAATCGAGGCAAACCAGCGTTGGTGCGCCAGAACGGACTTTGTATCCCAGCGTGACTTCCAGTCACGAAAGCTAAGGGGCTTTGTTGCCACGCTTCAAAAGTAGCAGTGGCGAATGCCACAATCAAAACCATCTTCAATCGAGCGCTTTTGGCATCGCTCCCGCGATCAGCGGATAGTAGTTTCTATCAGAGCTAGCGCGTTTAAGAAGATATTACGTTGTATATATTTGTTTTGTTTTTCTTGTTAATAAATATATTTGTTATACGAAAGCTCTGTGTCTGTGGTCGCTGTGAGTATCCATGACGTCACAATACATTTTTTTATTCAATAAAGATGTAGCTATTTTTAGGGGGGGGGCAACACAATTTTGTGCTTGGGGCCCCGCACATTAAATCCGGCCCTGCCCAACATGTAAATTCTTTGTTATTATGTCCTCAGAAGCGTAGATTTTTGTAGAAAGTGTTTTGATGATAAATTTTCGGTTTTGTCACAGTCTGTATATCACCGCAATTTTATGCTGAATTTCAAGCTGCCAAGCGTAGTTATATGCGTCGATTAAAACATTACATCATTTGTGACGCTGTCATCTAATCGGAAGCTTGAACATCACTATAATGACGTCATTATAGTGGCGTTTAAGCTCCCGAATGGATGATAGCGTCACAGCTGACCAAGTGACAACGGACTTAATGTTTTAATCGAAGTGCAATCGACTCCGGTTATAGTGAACTTCTGGGGACTAACAATTTTGGTTTACTATATTCGATTATGTCATAATGTAATAGAATTTCTCCACAATCATTAATTTTATTAATACAGAGATACAGCAAAATACATTATCAGCAGTGTGAACAGAACTAACTGAAAATTGCAATATCATTATTTAACTCTAAAAATATATATTCAATTCTTTGCTTCGTACATTTTGTGAACTTCCGGGGACTAACACTTTTGGTTCACTAGTTGCGCAAGTAATAACAGACACTGAGTTTCTGAAGCTACTTAACATGAAATGTTAGAAAAAATGTTAAAGAAATCGCGGAGAGAAAATCACTCCATGGACAATGTTTAAAAAGAATGGACGAGGTGCATATCAATAAAGATCAATCATTTATATAGCTTAAAAGGGGAAAGATGAAACCAGAATCCGAAGTAGTTGTAATAGCTGTCAGGCGTTGAGAACACGACATAATGATAAAGAAGTTCTCAAAATTTCCAAGATGATAAATGTCGCATTTGCCACGAACAAATAGCACCAATTAATCACATCGTCCCAGCTTATTCAATTCTAGCAAAAACAAAATACATAAGAAGACACTATATGGTATGTAGTTACCTCCACCAGGATATCTACAATGCCCTCGAAGTGCCAAAGACATGCTCGTGGCATGAGTGGTACGAACACTCACCAAAATCGGTGGCGTATGTTGGACTGTTTACAATTTTGTACGGCCAACAAATTCACTCTAGGCGCACGATAGCGGCAAAAATCCGAATGTTGGATTTTGAGTAAAAACTGTGTACTTGTAGATTATATTGTGCCGTGCGATCAAAACGTCGTAACCAAACCGTCGTTACCATTACCTTGTCTCTTAATCAGTGGTTTTTGTCAAAAATGACTTACTTAAGGGCGGGAATATATTTTCAGCAAACGCCGTTGTCTATAACTACAACACTCGACGTGGTAATCACATTCATCAGGTAACAGCTCACTACAAAAAATTCACATATAATACATGTACATTATTTTACAACACCTTGCCAGATGACATTAAACGATTAAATTCGATACAAAACTTTAAGTCCCAAGTAAAATCACTTCTGCTGCACAACTGTTTCTATACAATTAGAGACAATACTGACCATCCAGAAAGAAAGTAATATTAATTTTTAAAATGACATTTAATATATTATATATCATTGGGATTGTATAATTGTAATAAACCTGTAACAAGTATTGTACTTCAGCTTCTGGGTTAATGACCCCCATCTCGATCGGGTTTTCGTCCAGTTTCCCTGATCCTCGAGCAAATGCTGAGATGGTCCCTTGCCTCTGGTCATAAACGTAACTTCAAATTAACGTCTCCCCATAGTATGTCATACACAGTTTTTAACGGTTTTTGCCGTAAATAAATAAAGGAGGCAGAGAAACGTCCTAACTTCAAGAGTTGGGAAATCAAGATCTGCCAAATGTGGAGCGTAAAAGCATAGGCCGTCTCGATAGTAATTGGAGCACAGAGATTTCGTTCCGCAAAATTTGTGTAAGAACTTGGCTAAACTGTCCGTTCATTCAAAAGACTGGGACGTGCACGACATTGCTTTACTGGGAACAGCCCACATTTTACCAAAGTATTGTAGAGGTACCCACAGTCTCTTAGATCTGCTCCTTAGGAAGCTGATTCCGAGTTGCCAGCAGCATTGCCTTATTAAAAAAATGTTGCGTCGAGTTCCTCTCGCGCCGAATCCTTCACGCACGTTTCTTGTGTTCGTGTCAGAGTAAAGTAATATTCTGTCTGCACTATACTGCTTTCAATATGAGTGCATAAAGAACTTTCCTGGAAGTTTGATACTCCAATAATTGGAGAGAAGATTCGAAATTACTAGGCTTCCAGGAGAAATTCAACAAATGGTAATACAGAAAAAAAGAAAATCAAACTCGAAGAGATTGCTCAGGGCATCAACTGATGTCACTGCAGTCCCTCTGCCTGGGAGGTCCTAGGTTCGAGCCCAGAAGTTGGCAGCAATTTCAACACTACACAACACTACAATTCAGTCGCTGTCTTGAGAAGAATTCTAGAGGCCAGCTTCTCTGATAGGTAGGTTGCCGTGGTTTCTTCGATCAACACCAGGCGAATGCCGGAAAAGTACCCTAACAAACGGGCCACGGACCGCGCGTAGACACAGATAGAGGTAGAGAGAAACGGAACCACACTCGTGATAAAGTCTTTCGTCTATTGAGATTTTCGGGAAGCGTAGCGTAAAACGTGAATAACAATCACGTGACCAGTAGCATGGGAAGTGTAATACATTATAATAGCGAAGCATTGCCGGGTACACTAGTATACAATAAAAACTGAAATTGATTAGGCTTAAAAAGGCACGGCCCTATTAGACCCATTGCGCCTTACCGCATTCCAAAAAATGGCGCGTCTAACAAAAGATTACAAAAGTGCAAACAATAAATGCATGAAAAATAGAAAAGAAAAATATGCGTTCTTCGTGGATGTGTAGGGCATGACCCAATTGAAAATTAATTTGGATCAAATAATAGTACAACAAAATGTACTTTATTTGGCATTTTTACTGTATTATACTTCTAGAATTTTTTAAAAATTATGAACAATGCTTGAATATGTAATTAAATTTGTGTTTTTGTGTGCATGTTAACTAATATTAAACAGTTTCTATAATTAAGAAAATGACCATGAAAGACCAACGCGTTTGCTGCCCCCAATTCGCATCTTCTCCTCATTGGGAATTTGTCATCGCGTCCGCGGTACACGATTCGTTCCTCAAACCGTTCTTATAGCGATTCGCTTGCCCTTTCGCCAAAGGCGCTGCTTGCCCAGTGCTCACTTCACCCCTCCCCTTCCCACCACAAGTGACTCTTCCCGCTTTATAACTCCCGTCGCAGTTGGGAGCGGAGATCCGAGCACTCGCGCTTACAGTTGGGCATGCGTTTATTATTTCAGAGCGAGCCAAAGGTTAACACATTGACCAATATAGACTACCTTGACTCCGATATTTGAACTTCATACAATGAAGCGTTGAACTTGATATTTTTACCGATAAATAAATAAAATATATAATTCTTGAACGGTGTGTTTGTTTTTAATATTTTGACTAAGAGACCGAGGCCCAGGCAGCTGCCGAGTTCGCCCATGCCTTTAAGCAGCACTGCCTCGGATAACGTAAAAAACGCTTAAGAGAATGACACATCTCATTTTCGTTAAAAATTCTGATATTTCGAAAATTGCAAAAATTCAAAATTCATTCGGCGTCTTCCCACAACTACAATTATGAAGATTTTTTTCTCTAATGAAATGTGTTTATCAAAAACAGATCTACAAATAAGATCACGTTCAATTTTTCGAAAGTATGTTTATTTTTTGCGTCATTTTCAACCACAAAAAGCAATTTTTAAAATTTAAACAATCATTTTCTCAGAAACGTCTCCAGTTTTCTTCACCTTTTTTTACGTATGTACCAAAGAACGGTAAAGAAAGTGGTGCTGGTCCCATTTTCGACGATCTCTGTATTTTCGAGAACTGGATAAAAATTGAGTTTTCCTGAAATTACCTGTTTTCTACAGCTAGGGCGAATTATGTTTTGCCAGAATTGGAGAAAGTGCATTTAAAATACCGTAAAATTCAAATATTTTATTAAAACTTCCGAAATGTTGGAAATTGTAGATTTTCAAATTAATTTTGGAACTTTTCGTATATAAACAATATTTAAGCCAGAGATTTTCTTCTCTTAGGATTTATCACTCAATTTTACCCTTTTAAATGATGTCACGCTCTATAAAACATACAAGTCTTATTGAATATGACCACTACTCAAGGGAATGCTTCGTTATGCCACACATTACTACTCGTTTTTATCCCCTTTTGCAATATTTTAGACCAGAACCAATTCGTATTGCTTTATTAATGAGAGTACATGATAGGCTTGGACATTGACGTGTTGAAAAATAATTATTTTATACATTATGAACGCAGCTTTCTCTTTAAATTGCAGCTCTGAGTGTAGCCGATTTTCCAAAGCCATGGGTTAAAGTCGGCTTCCAAACAAATGGGTTGGGCGTAGTACGTTAGTCGGTTTAGCAACTTAGTATTTAGTCATATCAATTACATTAAATATGAACAAGCTTTTCCTTCATTTTTTCCAATCAGTGTATTAGAAAGTTGTAGGCTGATAATTTTGCTAATATATTTTCAATGTTGGCTTTTTTTTTTTTAGGTGGTCCTGATATTCAAACAGCCCTTCAATGCCCTTTTTATATTTATTAATGTCTCCACCTTACTTAAGCTGTACGTTTGGGCCCGCATTTGCCGAGTTTGTAATTCTATCAGGTTAAATCGCGCCAAAGTTGTCAGCGACTGGAGCGAAGAAGAGCGGCGATTCGAACCCGAGAGCGCGTCTCGCTGTAATGGCACCGAATGCAATTTCCGACAACTCTGCTAGCGTCGATCGACACTTTCCCCTCTGCGTCGTCCGCCTCTGGAACCCCCCTCCCCTGGCCCACCGCACACCGCCACTCCGTCCTGCCCGAACATGCGTCCTTCACAATTTCGTTCCGCACCGTCCTCTCTACGCCCTACCCCCTCGCTCCTGTGCCCAGCCGCCCTCCGCCCTGCGCCCTATCTCGCCTGGGCTCTGGCACCTCCCCCACGGCCCTTACACCGCCCTGCATCATCCGCTGGGCATGCGCCGTACCGAACCCGAACCCTGCGACCCCGTCTTGCGCCCTTCGCCCCGTCCTGGACTCTGCGCCTCCTACCCTAGGCCTTCCACTTTCCGTTCCTGCTGCCCTGAGCCCTGCGCCGCACGGCTTGCGTCCCCCCTCCCGCCCTGTAGCATGCCCCTTCGCCCTAGGCTCTGCCTTTTCAACCCTGCGTCCTCCTCCCTCCTCATTTGGCCCCGCGCCCCTTCGCTCTGCGCCGTCCCTGAGCCTTCTGCCCTGCGCCCTAGGCCTTGGGCCCTTAGCACTGCGCCCTCCCGCCGCGGGCCATCGCCACCCTCCAACACGTGGAGGAAGCAAAGCGGGTGTTCGAGGGAGGCGATTCCATCCCCAGAAACACTTCTCTTTTTATAGAAGGGGCCCACACATCGATCCGGAGGGCAGATTTTTATGGTCCCCCGCTTTCCATGTTCCTTATCTGGACGAGCTAATACGCTGGCGGCTCGAAAGCCTCCAAATGATATAAGAAATAATGTTTTCGGTTATCGACAGGAAAAACACGACGGTCCCGGTGAGGAAGAGGGATATTATTTCAGGAAATTGTGTTCGCATCGTGTTCAGTACGTAAGATATGAAGGGACAGCGTTTTACGAGAATATGGTTGCCGCCTATTATATACTTCCACAATAGTATAGAGTAGAAATGTACAATTATGCTCGTTTTCACTATTTTTTTCAAATGTGCAACATATTAAAATGTTATTAATAACTGATTACAATTTTTAAAACATGGAAAAGTCAAAAGGTTTTTCAAGTCGTCAATATAGATACAGATATATAGGATTCGGAATTTTAAGATGTGTACAATAACGGACGTTTTTAGCACTGTAAGTTTAAGTTTCCATAAATATCCAACTCGTGTACATCTGTTTGTATATTGATACATATTTTCGTTCAGGTCGTTTCATTCAACTTTAAAATACACTTTTTCAATAGCCAATATAATTATAACCTCTTTCGAGGAGTATTATCTTATTAGGCGATATCTTTATACTACGGGCAATTCCGTTCTGTAGGGAAGTGGGCATTGTGAAACTGCAAAAAGACGATTCTATGAAGAAAGAATTTCTTACTCCAGAACATAACATGTTTTTGCACGGGCACAATTCACGCTTGTTGTCTCTACAATTCAATACTTAATTTTTCTATTATTAGCATAGGAATAGATGTTTTCTATCTGTCCCACTCGTTAAGTAGATAAGGTACTGGTTACGAATGATTGAGCAACCATGACAATGATAGAAAACACAATAAAACATTCATTATTATGTTAAGTCGAATCTCGGTAATACAGGAAAAATACGTTTTATCTAATAACCAACAATCCATTAATTCATATACAAAAATATTATAAGATAATGAAGTGATTATTTCATCCACCATAGATGCCCCTTCCAACCAATCCATTTCTGTATCTGGAATGACAACCACTGCCCTCAAAGTACACAGAATAAACAGAAGGTGTGGACAGACCGTTGAAGAGGAAGCGCTCGTAGTACTGCAGGTCCTTGCCGGCGGCCGTCATCGCCGCGCCGCGCCAGCCACGCCACGCCACGCCACGCGCCGCCTCGCCTCGCCTCGCCTCGCCGCTTTCGGCGAAAGTGCAGCTGCGATAGAGCCCGCCCGGCCACAAGAGCGCACTCGGCGAGGGGGGCGGATACAGCACAAAGGTCACTCGGCGCCACGGCACACTACGAAAAGCGCAGATACACAACTGCACATCCCGCACGTCTCCGATCTGCACGCTCAGGAGGCAGGTCTCCACGAACGTCGCCGCACCTTCGCGGATGAGAACACCATCGGATCTGTTCGCCGAGGAAATTCCCGCAGCCAAACCAAAGGCGTGGCGAGAAGCAAGGGGATCTGGGGTTGTCGGGCGCCATGCGGCACCGCGGCCAGAGGACCCGGGTTCGCCGGCGTGCAGCCCGGAGCGGGCGATTCCGCGCACTAGCCCAGCGCACCTCCTTCCGACCGGCCGCCGGTCGCCCGCAGCCCACGCCGCAACACACGAGAGGCGGCAATAAAAGCGACGTTGCCGCTTGGGGCGGGCGCGCCGCCGCCGCCGCCACGAGGCGAAGCGATCCGCGGGCATTACAATACAATACCGGCCCTACGTCGCCCTCGGCAGCCGCGCTGCCGCTGGCGGCGGAGGCGGCGACGGAGGATTCGCAGTGCGACGCACCAGTACGCCCTTCGGCGATCGCACCGTGGTTTGCAGCATTACTCACGCAACTTTTCTTGAACGATGACCTTTCTTCCCCCTCTTCGCCACAATAAACAGTTGAGGGCAAAAGCTCGCAGCGAGCACTAACGACAACATTCCAAACACATCTTCACTGGCGCGAAATAGAAACAATTTTCTTGTGAAGACGAGAACTTGTATCCATTTTTTAGTCCAAATATCTAAAGAAATGACCAAAGCAGGTAAAGATCTATTACAGGAGATACCTTGAATACCTGAGAAAGTTAGAACGCAAATTATTGGGAACGTTGTGAAGGCATGACTGATTCTCCAGAGAATGGCATTGCTTTATAATATTCTAGAGGCCAATTTCGTAACTAATACCCCCACTCTACCCGCATTTCTTTAATCCATCGTTCAAGAAAAGTTGCACGAATATAACTAAAACTTTCTTGAAGTTTGCGAGAGAAAATGAATGTGTGTCTCCTCCGGTGGCGTAACGGGCGGGCCCACAAGGCCCGCAATGCGGACGGGCCGGGGTAAAAGAGGGCCCGTTTTTAGGAGTGTTTTTTTTTATTGCTTAAGGTACTACCACTGCTTGTGATAGCTTTACACTTTTATAAAGGGAGGCAGGATAAATGTTTTGCGGGCGGGCCCGCTCTCATTTCGTTACGCTACTGATCTTATCGCTCAAAATAAGTTTATTCGCCGAGAACAGCCGTTTTAAGTCAACAGAAGCGATGAGTGCGTTGAATCTCGCCTCGTGTTCTGTCGAAATGTTAGCAGCAAGCGAGTTGGAGTTACTCATTGGAGTTACTGCTGAGTCTCTTCTGCAGTGCGTAGATCTTTCAGGCCATTATTCTTTGGAAGAACTTTTTCCATATTTGAAAACAATTTTTCTCCAAATCTACCAGGCGCTTTCTTCGATTTTTTGTTTCACCTCCTCTAGCGAACTCATTCTTTCAGACACGGGTTTCCCTGATCCATCCAATTCCACTATAATTTCAACAAGAAATGTGAATTGGGACTTAACTAACATCTAACTCTCCCAACAATGAACAGGATTTCAGAGAATTTTGTAACAGCCACGTCGCAGCGCGGCACGCGGCGTTGCCAAATTTCAATGTGATATCTCCTGGGACAAGTGAGACAAGTAAATGGACAAAGGATATTCGAAAAGTTGCAAATTTTAGAAAGTACTCATAAAAAATGTACATTAACGTTTTTAAAGAACTGATTTTATAGAACAGATTTCAATATTCTTCGTTTGCTATTTTTTTTGTTGCTGATTGCAATTGTTGAAAATGGAATTAGCCGAAAATGGGATCAGCACCACACGCTTAGCAGTTCTTTGCTGCACACACAAAAAATTAAGAAAATTTTGAACTTTTTTCGAGAAAATAGCTTATTTTTTTTATAATTACCTATATTTCACACCAAATTAAAAGAAAGAGACAGAATATATTAGTAAAATTAGTCTCATTTTAATTTTTTTAAAGAAAAATTGGCATTCATGTTGTTTTGCTAGATACTTTGAATAACACACATTTTAAAAATACATACTATAAGGAAAACTTAAACCCTATAAGTAGAACGTAAATACCACTAGAAAACAAATGTTTGAAGAGAACACAACTTTCACAGGTGCGCGCGTTTGAGTTCAGAAAGCGTCCAGAGGTTGTCTATGTTTGCGTGTGCAGTGCGCACGGCACGGTCGCTCAGGATTTGTGGCCGGCGAGAGCGATAAGCTCGCATTACCCCTCTCCATTTCTCGCGTTCTTTAAAGAAGCCTCCCAAGCAGCGGCCCCAGGCTTTTCTTGTGGCCCACGCCCCGACGCTAAATCCCGTGCTGTTGCTCTTCACCGACGCTCGGTTATTGGCTCTGGGCGAGAATAAATATAATATCCATACTAAAATATTTGCAGTAGTACACAAAACAATTCGTCTGCCTATCCCAAAATTGGGAGAGCACTTGACGACGTGTCGTCATCGTCGGGGCGTGTAGCCGCCTCTGCGAGAACTGATTGCAAACAGTCGAAGGTCGACAACCACACAGCGAAGTCGTGTTATCTCTCAGCACTGTGCGTTGCCCCCTTAAGTTCGTTGAACGCCAAAACGACGCATAAATGCCCTGGAATACTACACAAGCCAATTGCCTATTTCTGTAAATCTCGAATGTACATGTAGACGGTAAGTACTTCTAACTGTAAGCATGCACTCGTATCTCAAAGAAGTTTGCTTTCCATCATCGTGAGTCATACACCACCAGTCATCAAGCCCAAAGCAGCAATTAAGTCACAAGTATATTGAAACGCAGATGAAGTAAGACGTGATTATGGAAATCAAGTACTACCTCTGAAACGTTCAATATAAACATGTACAAACGAAACGTGGTCGACCCCTCTTTCGTGACGCCCCTCCACCGCCGCCTCCCTGCGCCCGCACACTGCCTTCCACGCACCGCGAGGACGCGCTCCGCCGCATCGGAAGTTGTGGAGGTCACCTGTTCATTTGCATTGCAGCCGCTATCTCGAAGGGCGCAGAAAGCAAAGAGCTCTGCATTGGGGGGGAAAGAACCGCTCATGACGATGGCGAGGCTTCGCGCCGACGCTCGGCGGGAGGGGGCCCCGCTCTGTGGCAAGGAGATCCCTGATGAAGGCTAAATGCACCGAACATTACTTGTAGGATCGCATCACTATCACAGGGCAATTTACTTTACCGATAAAGTCTTTAATTTTGCTTTTACACGTATACAACGCATTTTTCTGAGCCTTAACATCCGATATCTACGAAGGACTTGTGGAATACTTACATAGCACAAGTACACTTACATGTGGAACAAGAGGTAATCCACATTGCTAGGTTCAAAGCAGGATATTTTGCTTGACAGCATGTATCCTGCATGGCGGTTTTTGACCTGCTTTTAGAGATGTAAAAATAAAAATAAGCAGAAGAATATAAAATACTACACAATTTTCGGGAAAATGCAAATATATTTGCATTTGTATATAACTTTAGCACAACACTTTTCTATTTAAAAAAAGGGGAGAAAATAAATGCTGATTTGAAATTAAAAATTGATAACTACGTTAGTCGATAAAATAATTACCTATAATAGTAATTGATAAGCTTAAAAAAATGACAAAAATAAATTTTCTAAAATGTCCAAATTTAAATATGTAAGACCTAACGTTTAATTTTTTGAATTAACAGGGCCTTCTCTACCTTATCTCCCTGCAGGAACATCTGGTTCGGTAAGTCATCAATGACGGAATTCGGGGTTATCGACTTGCCCCCTGACACCCGACCGTTATGGATGCATCGCGAATCTGAGCCCAGTGCTCACCCGTGATAAACCGATCACCTTCAACCCACCGCTTCAGTTTTATTTGTGTGAAGAATTGCGTACAACGCGAGATTTTGGATTCTAAAAGTACGGAATGTAACATTCAAACTCAAATTCATTTTAGAGCTAGACAAAATGTAGAGATTTGATCCCGATTCACAGAGATTAGTAAAAAAAGCGAAAAATATTACAACATATTTCAACCAAGACTAGAAAAAATAAATATTTTTTTTAAATTGAAAAATGCCTAAAACTACATTTACTCAAAATAAAAAAATTAAAAATTTGCCAGAATTGTTATTATTTTAAAATAATTCATGCAAAAATACCAAAGAGATTTAAATACATTCATTAGAATAGAATCCTTAACATGCGATGTCTAGTCATTACAATGAACGAAAATTCAAAATCTATAAACATGTGAATACCTTTCTTTTAATTATTAAGAAGACCACAATCATTCCAAGAGCTTCAGGTTCTACTAAGTGTCGGAAAGTAGAAGTTAATTTTGAAGTAGTGAATAATAGTACATGTATTATGATATATATTAATTATATATTATGTTTATTATTAAACAATATTTTTAAACATATTAAAGTGTGGCTTTAACAACTCTTTTCCTATGTTAAAATGTGTCTTTATTCCTCTCGTGATGAAAGTGGCACTTTAATCCCTCTGGGATTAACGGTCGGTTTCACTACCGTTACTTAAAATTATATGTTCGTCTTAAGAATTTTAAGGCAGACTTACGACATTTTCGTTTTACCATTCCCTTTTGGGCAAACTTAAACGATAAATTCGACTTACATTTAAGGCTAAATGCACCGAAAAATACTTGTAGGAAAATTCAGTAGATCGCAGCACTTTCACAGGGGAATTTACTTTACCCATAACGTCTGGACCAATTATCCGATTTTCAATCTGTAAACGGCATTTGACGCCTTTTTAAAATAGAATTTACGCTACGAAGCCCTTTTTCCAAAAATCTAGCACAAACTAAAATTTGAAATTAGTTCTCAAACTTCCGAAAAAAAATTTAAAAATGTGGGCTTATAGCGCGATGGCGACATCCTTCCCGAATCCAACGCCGTGACATGCAAATCGGACGAATAGGAGCGTCGTAAAGTGAAATTTAGGAAAACACCTCGCCCCCCTTCCCCTTTTGCACAGTTGCGTCACCCACTCGTTTGTTGTGGGGCCTCCGTCGGCGCGGCGGCATGGCCAGGCCCGGCGACGTGCGGCCAGCCCTGGCGGAGGAGGCGGGACTTGCGGGATACGCAAGCCAGACAGTCGGTTTCGGCTTTCGTCACTTTGCATCTCAATCTATTTTTCCACAGGCAGGCCCCAGGATACCAAACTGGAGATGCTATACTACTATTACAGACTGAGGTAAACGGTCTGTAATAATAGTACATAACTATCTTTTTCACATATTTCAGTCTTCCTTCGAATACGATCTTAACATTGTTTGAGGCATTACTCAAAATATTGATTCCGATTTGGCACTGTTTTTTTTTTTTTAAAGAAACTAATTCTGTAAATATCACCATTATTCCCTCTCCTCTTAAGTTTTTGATTTATTGTTACAATATGCAAGTACAATTTATTGTGAAACTTTTCTTACTTTCCTGTCATATCTCCATTTGCAGAAACATTCGTACTCTTTTTTCGTAGATATGCTTTCCGATGTTTCATGAATACATTGAAATATGATTCTGCGTTCTTTCTATTCTTAAAACTTGTTAGTATCCTATCTTCACTGTCTAAAAATATATTATATTTATCACTGTTAACAATTTCTCCAATCTTATTTCATGAAGAATAACACAAACCAAGCACTACTCCAGAAGGATGCCCGCATGTCTACCAGACTTCCTTCGACCTTCACTTAGGTGTGCACGCGAAAAAAATTGTTAAAACTTAAGTTTTGTACATGACACGTTGTTGAGGCATGCACTGAGCTTAGGAGAGAGGAACGACATGTCCGAGCGCAGGCCGCTCTCGGACAAATTCACCCGTGGTGAATGAAGCTCTACTTAAACCCCTGGTATATATAAATAGAAACTAATAATACTTCGTTTATAAATTATATTTTAAAATAGAGATTGCTGAAGGTCTCTTTTAAAATCGAGTTCGTATTCCTTGTTTTTTTTTTTCGGGAACATAGCATCGGATATTTACTCGAAGTTATCGTGTCTCCTTTCACCCAAACGAAGTCCGCCAGTTATTGGCGTCAGATCGAGCGCTCGGCGGTCTCCACCAGCAACCGGAAGCCCCCAACCCTCTACCAAGGCCGGTCGACCCACGGCCGACTGTAGTGTAGAAGTTTTCTAGTCAGCCACGGTCGGGGGCACGGTCTCCAGAGCAAGAGGGTACCTCTCGTCAACGGGGGCTTCTACTGCCCATCGAGCGACGGCTACAGGATGTGTCGACGCGACCAATGAGCGCCCACCCCGCTGGCTGGTGCCCTTCCATTTCATTTCCGCCTGTGCTTCTCCCAAAGTCAACGCCCTCGACGTTATTTACATATTCTCGACGTGGCAATCAGTTAACAGTTGAGACAATACAGCTGGCGGGCTATGTCACTCACTCGAATGCGCGGGCACTGCATGCAGAACAACTACCGCGAAGTAAAGGAAGATCAAATGGCTCCGGGATGGCAGCACGTCACGGAATTCTTGTCTAGGGACAGTCTTCTGGCCGTGTGTAGACAGTTATTGTTCAAAAAGCGATATTAATTCCTATTTCCTCGCCTACAGCAAATAACTTATCCATTAGACTGAAATTTTATTACTTATTTCGAATTGTCAATTGAGAGTAATTTTAATCATTGGAATCAAAAGTATCTTGATTTCGTACAACTTTAAGGGTTATATAACAAATCTAAGAGGTAGACTACATAAAGGCTTGTTAATATTTATTAACGTTTTTGCTATATGCAACATATTATCTAATTATGTAATACAAAATAACAAAAAATAAAAAAAATTGCCATTCCTATATCTTCCTGCTCCTTGCCAAGAATGATTATACAAAGCAGAATTTAAAAATAAAATGAACAAGAAATAAATTAGTAATCTATATACAAACATAGTTCAACCGTACCGGCACAGGTGGCTCAGGGCATGTCACTGAGGTACTACCCGGGATGACCTAAGAGTCATTCGCTCTAATCGGTAGGGGCCCGTGGTTTCTCCGGTCAACACCAAGGGAATGCCGGAGGAGTACCCTAATAAACGGGCCACGGACCGCGCGCGACTTTACTTTCCTTGTTATTCCCTCTCACACACACTTGCACTACACTAACACAATTCTTAGGAACAATTAGTCGTTATATTTCGAGCGCGCATTATAATTATCTTCCCCGCTTCAGCTTGTGTCTGTGCACACACCATTTCTGGATTTGGAGGGGAAATCGGAGCAGAGGCAGGGAAAGTTATCCGTGCCTGCAGGAGCGCCGTGCTTCCTAGGTGGGCAAGATGCTCGAATGTGGCGCATTTTGTCAAACCTGCAATACCAGTATTTTTGATCTTCCCTTTTCGTATTTCTTTACAAGATGACTATTAGTTTTGTGATAACTTATGCCATTTTTATTTCAATTTTCTCCTTATTATCCTTCACGTCATCTCATCCTATCTCTACGCCACCTTCTCCTGTACCATTGCTAGACCACAATTGAATCGTTTATTTCAGAAACCCGTCAAACGCCCAAATCTAATAAACGCATTAGCGGCGGATTATTGTTCCAAGAGGATAGAGACATCGCTTAGTGCATATTTATATGAAAAATATTCATTTATTAACTGCTTTAAAATATACAAATATTTTGAAATCAGATAAATTGGGAGACTTTTTCTTAGTTTTCTCGGAATGAGGAATTTGGCGCCTGACGGGTTTCTGAAATAAAAGATTCAATTATTATCTCCTCCTTAGATATTCAGGTAGCAGGCAGTACCGGCATTGGCGTCGAAAGGTACCTTGGAATTTCAGACTAAGTAACCAATTACTTCGCCCTTGCAAATTCCTGGAACAAGTGGGTCGAAAAAGCATTTGGACCGAATAGCAGAGCCAGGGAAGGGGCCCAGCGAACACAGCTGGATGTAAATCTGAAGGGATGAGCCACACGGAGACAACAGATTCAAAAACCGCCCGAACGGGGAGGCGAGCAGGAAGCAGCCCAATTTCGAGGAGAATTATGCGCAGGCAGTGGGGCGACGCGCTCGTCTCCGCCGTGTCTCCTCCTGACTCCTGCGTTTAACACAGCGGGACGCGGCGAAGGGCGTGACGTCACAGCCTCAGAGCTGCCTCTCCGCGCCAGCGGCTTCTTTGACGAATGCGCTTTGCAAAACAAGCGCGCAGCGGAGCGCGTCGCACGGAAGTTGTGTCGCGTCGCGTCGCCTCGCGCCGCCCAGGCCTCTGAGTGGCACACACCGCTGCAGGCGTTAACGCCCCCGTGTGGCGGCAGATGGGCCAAAGAACATGTTTTGATTAAGCGACTTCTTTTCAGAAATTCAAAACTTATTCCTGCATTTTGGTTTTATTAATTATAAATTTGTCAACAACTATCAAGCTAGATTATTGTTCATTTTTTGGCCATTGACTGGCAAATTATAAATTATACGAGTACACTTCATGAATATTTCTGAATTAAAGGGAAGTTGTCTCAGAAACTAAGCTTTATTAGTATTTTTCAATTCTATTTTTATTAATATGTTAGTAAAATGAACAAAACTTCATCACGTGTTTTCAAAATGGCGATAGAAATACGCCGATGATGCAATCCCTTAGGGAAATTGTGCATTACCAAATACATTTTCTAACCGCATTTTCATTGTTGAGTGACTGTCTTATGAAAAGAAACATCTAAGACAACAAAACAAACTAAAATTGGTTTACTGACACATAATTGCAATCATTGTAGATGGACGAGAGATAGACGACGGAGAGATAGCGGACGGAGAGACAGACGGACGGAGAGACAGGACGGACGGAGAGACGAGAGCGGACGGAGAGACAAACGCGACGGAGAGACGAGACGGACGGAGAGACAGACGGGAGACGACGCAGAAGACAGACGACGGAGAAGACAGACGGCGAGAGACAGAACGGAAGAACAACCTGACGAACAGGAAGGACGAACGGAGAGACAACGGACGCGAGAAGAAAACGACCGGAGAGACTGACGCGGAGACTGACCGGAGGAAGACGGAGAGACTGAGGAGAGACTGACGGAGAGATGACGGAGAAGACTGACGGAGAGACTGACGGAGAGACTGACGGAGAGACTGACGGAGAGACTGACGGAGAGACTGACGGAGAGACTGACGGAGAGACAGACGAACAGCCAGAAGTTTTGCCGTAAACCAATTTTAGGTATGAAGAATTCACAAATCGTGAATTCTGACTATACAATATGTAAAAGGAAGTAATTTTCTGCATTTAGGAGTAAAATTTATTTGCTTTTTCTGTGTTAGGGAGTGACATTTCGAGGTTTTGTCTAAAATTCCTCACTTTGTTGAAGCATACAATATTTTCTCATTACTGTGTAAGTATACAGCAGTTGAACGAGTAAAAAACCGACGAAAAGGATTCAAGGCGATGGTGGGCGAGGAGCAAACTGAACAAAAAGTGGTGACTGCAGAGCGAGAATGAAAGAGGGGTAGAAATGCAAGAGACAGCGGGGAAAAGAAGCAGTCGCAGTTGCGTGGCGATGGCCCCGACAATTTTCGAAACATCGATGTTTTTATAGAAACATCCGTATAATAAAGCCGATGGTGTTTTAACATCGATATTTTGTGCTCGATGTTCTATGTTTTTGATACTTTCTTTGTGAATAAAAAATCCCATAATCACAACTTTGCAGAAGTTAAAATTGAAACATAATGACTTAGCGCACCACTGTAAGTTTTTGTATTCGAAGCAAACGAGAGCCTCAGCTGAAGCTGAAGTAGGGTCTCACCGTTTGAGATGACCCTGGGCGGTCAGGGTTTGCCCATTTTAATTTTGTCCAGTACCTTAAGTATAAATGAACTAAACATTAATTAACTAACAGTAACTTAACTAATTAACAGTAACTTGTAAAATAATTATAAACTAATGAAAACGGCCACTCTCAAATTAAATTGTATTTTGCCAGAATTTATTGTTAAAGGTGATTAAACCAGCTTTAAAATATTGATGTTTAACAAAATCGTTTTTGGGTGGATGTATTATTAACATGGATGTTTTAGTTTCGAACATGGGCGATTGGTGGCATGGATGCTTTGTTAGCGATGGCAGGCGCGGGCGGCGGAGGCGGGGTGTTGCGCCGTCTCCTTTAAGCAGCCGCGTCGCTCTTGACGCCCATCACTCGTCCCTCGTCAGCCGTTTCCCCCTCCACGGCTCAAGAGCCACTCAAGAGCACGCGCGCGCCAGCGATCTTCCGCTTTCTGGTACGTTATCGACATTCCTATTGTTTAATAGAGCAAACTACGCTTACAAAAACGGCGCAGATCCGAGTTTGCTTGAGTTCTCTGAATTTTCAAAAATTGCTCAAGTTTGAATTCCTACATTACTGAAGGAAGATATTTTTCTTCTGAATGAAGTTCGTTGATTGATGTTCTTCAAAATTAGATCTGTAATTATTTATAGACCAAATTTTTTAATGTAAGTACAATTTCCTTTCAGAATATGAGTAGATGTGAATTTTACGTGACATAAAAGCAACTTTAAAAGCAATATTTACACAAAAACGGCTCCAATCCTTTTTTAAAATCTTTTTCTATGCGTCTTGATGAATTCTTTTGATTTTTCAAAAATTATATAAATGTAACTACGAGGAAGATTTTATATTCAGCATGACCACTAATTTTTATTTTGAAAATTTACCGGTCGTTTTTGGTGCCTGCTACATTGTGACAGGTAATATATGACATTAAAATAAGTTTTTCACTTTAAAACAAATGTATTTTAATACTTTTATAGTTCGTTTAATTAATAGAAGGAGAAACACTGGTATTTCGGGCCACTTTGTTTTTCGGACCAGCAGGGTTTTTGAAAAAAGAAACCGAAAGGAAAAATATTTAATTTTTAATGTGAGGTAGTGGCAGCATTGTCACTTTCATTTGTAGCATTTTTATTGGCATCCACGTTTATTACGAAAGAAGGACTTTAATTGAATTAATTTCATAATATCAAAAGTATAATGTACAACGTTTACATGTTTGATTCTCAAATGAACACTACACGTCTTAGAAATCTGTTTTTTTCGTAGTATTTATTTCTTGGATATTGAGCATTTGGGCGACGAACGGAGGAGCTGATTCTGGCATTTTGAAATGAACTTGCCAAAGAATCTTTTGCACGAGTTATGTACTTTAAATTTTACACAAATTTAACGAAACTTAGCATGTACTCTTAGGATTATTGTCCAAAAGCAAAAAGACTGCCAGATAGATACATGTCACCGGAGTGTTTTGTCTTCTTTGCAGTTCCTTATTGTTTTATACGGCAATGACTTCTTTACGCTCACGGCGAAGTCTATTTTGCCGTAGGGAAGCAGTGCACAGAGACTAAATCTATTGTTTGCGCGAATCATTTTCTTTTAAAGACATTTAAAAAAAACTTTTACATACATTTTTTACAATATACTGAAAACAATATCGCCTTTTATCTGAATGCCAAAAACGCTTTATAACAAGGGGACGAGAAAAAAATGTAAAAGCGCGTATGAGCAATCTGTGCGTAGAACGTCAATCGTAACTGCCACGCGCGTGTGAAACGCATCTCAATAAAGATGGCGGCTGCGACAGGCGCGATCCCGGCAGAAGGGCAGGGGGAGGGGGGGGGGTGCTTTGACCGCCGCAATTGTTTTC
>BOPP01000210.1:2051532-2074903 GCA_017312745.1 Gryllus bimaculatus
AAACTATTATTTATTTGTACCTCAAAATAGTACTACTGTAAGTCTTAAAAAACGGAAGAAACTATTTATTGTAAACCACATTTCGCCCTAAAAACTTCAACATTTCATCCTTTGTCGTTCAAAACACACATTATTAATTTGCAATTAAACATATATAATCAGTTATGGAATAACAAGGAGCTCGTATGTAACATAGCTCAAGGGGATGTTAACAGACGCACGCAACGTGACAAGGGAGGTAAAAACAGGCATCGTCGCGATGCAGGGTCCACAGGACGGGCGAAAGCTCGTCGGCGATGTTTGCAGTAGCAGCAACCGGGATCACGATGGATGCGTAGGGAATTCCCCTGGCTGTGCTTGCTGCGCAACCCACTGCACGGAACTGTACTGCGGCGTAGTATCTCAGGTTCTCATTAGGGGCAGCTCCCGCGGCGAGATTTTCGGGAGAACGCAAGAGAATTTAACCACTAACAAGCCTACGGCGGGACGTGTAACGAGCGCAACAAACACAAAAGGTCCAGCATATCGTGCGCGAACTTAGAATAGCCCCTCTCACATTACACATGAAACATTCTGGAGTTAGGGCTGCAACATTACCTGCTGTAAAAAAGGACTTGAATAAAAATGGAGAAAAATCACATGTAGCTCCGTTGTAAGAAATTTCCCACTACTTGTTCATTGGCAAAATGTGATCATTTTCAACCTCCTCTCCACTCACCTTGTACTCTCCAGTTATAGGTCTCGTGAAGACTTTTTTTGTTAAAATATTTACTTTATTTCAGTTTTTTACGCGAGTATTTATTTGTTGTTCTTGAGTAGAGGAAGGGCAACATTTCCGAAAATATTTCTGTGCGGTTTTATTCAGCAGAATTTTTACAGCTTCTGCAGACTACTAGTATGTAATAAATTACGAGTATTGAACATACACAATTCACACATTTGAATCATGCTCTAAATCAAGAGCATCTGAAACCGCCGTTCACCATCTCCTCGCGCCCCTCCTGCCACCACCACATTATGCGCACGCCCCCCCCCGTGGCTCTTCCCCCTCCCCACGCCTTCGCACGTAGCCATCGCTCCCCTCGCGACACGTTGGCCAACATGCCCCCCCTCCCCCGCAGGCCACTCGCGAGCGCACGTTAATAGGGTTTCACGCCTGATTCTTGTAATACGCTTCGCATTTCTACTGATCACACCAGCTGCTCTTAGCCCAGAGTCAGATTTGCCCATGTCTCTGCAGCCATTCTGACCAGGAGGTCCTAGAATTCAACTGTCTCTGGTGGCAGGATTTTAGACACAAGCTGCATAGCGAGGTCGAATTCAGTCGCTGGTGTCTGGAGGAGTATTCTAGCGGACGGCTGCTCTCATCGCTAGTTATCCGTGGTTTCTCAAACCAATACCAACCGAATGACGAAATTGTATCTTAACAAACGGGCCATGGACCACGCGCGATCTTTCTTTCCTCTTCCTGTCCCCCTTACATACACTTACACTTGCAAACACATTATCAAACTTCCTGATCAAAGAAAGATCTTTAAATAAAGTCTAACTACATGTTTAGAAAAGATGAGCGTTTTCGCTTAATTTTGAGATTTTTATTATTACTTTCTCATAAACGGCTAAAAATTCAATTTTTTTCTTTCCGAAAGTGAACACGCTTAAAATATTGCGCAAGTTTCATTTTCAGTAAACATTCAGAATTTTCGAAATTTTCAAACAAACATTTTACATTACAAAACTACACCATCAATGACAAAAATGTTTGATATTAATGAAATATTCTTTAAAACTATATCTTAAAATATTACGAACAAAAGTCTCAGAACATTTGAAATTTCCAAATGTAACTGTTCAATGTTTTTTATAGCTCCGGGAAGATTGAGTTTAATTGAGAGGATGGTGATGTAGGAGTAACTTGAATGGCATGCTTAGAACCTGAGTTCGAATCTCAGCACGTAGAAAAGGTTTTTGCTGGTTGGAAACACTTCTGCAGGTTCATGTAGTAGTATAACACTGCACAGACAAATAATGCAAAAAAGTGTATGCAGTTGCAGTGCCACAAGTTTTACTTGTTTTGAATGGTAGTTTTCATAGTATTACACACAATTTTGGGCATGCGAGTACATTTCGTTTTTTCTCTGCTCTATGTATTTGAAATATTAGTGTATTTATTCAATTTAACGTTTTTTAATACGAATGGAAGGGCCTCTTTCGGATTACTAACTGCTTAATTTTAAGAGTCCCTCATTACGATAATTAAAACAGGAGGACTACACGAGTGTATATATATATATATATATATATATATATATATATATATATATATATATATATATATATACACACTGAACATGGTATTTGTTACCACTGATTAAGCATTTTATTTAAATTTGGCACCTAACGTCTAATAAACAGTTATAAGCATATGCTCGCGTTAATACAAATCCAGGCTAAGCTCGTGCATTTTCAAGTATCCCAAGATAGTTTTATTCCTCTCCAAAATGCGCGCTAATTGCAGAGAGAGAAACATCCGAACTTTTCTTTTGAAATCTACATTCAAAACAATGTACTATTCAGCGTCCCTACCAAAGTGCATAACTGACTGGACGAGTACTAGAAGCGATAATTTCTAGAAAGTCGAAATCCGAGAAGATGCCTTTCGCTAGCATTGTTGAAACGGAAACAAAGCAGGACCTGGTCGCACGTCGCAGTGTTTCTATAGGGTGCAGAGTGTCTAGAGCTGTTTGTGGCCATTCAAACATCAGTGCATAATTGTTCATCTTTTCCGCCACTTAAAAAAAAATATATATGCTCCCTGAATGCATACAGGAACACGCGCCTTAAACATGCAGCCATCAACTGACGTGAGTCCCATGGAGATTTTATAAAAAAAAAACACATGAAAATAACGCCAAAGCGGATGACACATAATATGCTTCTTGAAATATTTAAAGTTTGTAAACAGATTCTTACGATTGTATGTGCTGACAATATAACTGATATATTATAACAGTTACATTTGAGAAACATCAGGACATTTCAGGGCACACCAGTTGGCATTTCAAGTTTTATTTTTATTGCTCTACCAAATGAAATGACAATGACTATTTTGGTGCCTTAACAGTAATTGTATGTGTACGGAGGAGCGAATAAAAAGTAGTGTCACGAGAAAATGTTATAAGGTAGTTATTTCACACATTTTAATTGCTTACATATTCCTTATTTTATTTATTATAAAAGCTCTCTTATTTTTCTTATAGTTTAGCTACACCCGGAAATTTCAATAAAGTTTTGAAACTTACGATTTACTAATTTGAGACTATCAGGTCTGACAGTGTTTGCAATGGAGCAACATTAAGACTTGTTTAGACGAAAGCTTAAAAACTTGCTTTATGTGCTCATTTTGTACCGTGAAACATGTTAACAGGAGTTTGCATACTAGTGTAAAATTATTACTCTCTGCACCGCTCTCATCTCGAAGATTGCTCGCCTCGCTGCTTCGTAAGAGCGCTCGCGAAGACCCACTTCATTTCACACACTGCCTCTCCCAGCACGCGCTCTTCTCGGCTCCCTTGCTTCTCATTAGGGAGGTTTTCACTGACTGCTACCAGGAAGGCAAATACCTTCCGACAAGGAGCCGGAATCCCTAGAGCCCCCTCGAGACGCTGCGCGGCGCCTAACGAAGGGTGAAGGGCGGAGGGCGGCAGCGAGCGAGCGCCGCAGGCTGCGGCCTGCGCTTTTGCCTTGAGAACACGCGCAAGTCGGTTCAGACAACAGTAAAGGCTCGGCGAAGAAAATGCACGAGTGGGGCTCAAGTAATAAAGTTTTGATGTCGAAAGGCAATGACTTTGCTAAGTACCCTTAATCATTCATTTTGGTTCTGGTATTTGATGGCGCCTCCTCACAGAGCTTTTCTCTTGTACTGCGCCTCAGGAAATCATTCGGTATAATGAGTAGGCCTACGTCAACATTTAAGATATGGAAAAAACAATAGTGGTCATGCAGAAAAAGATACGATCCGACAGCAGAATTTACCTTTCCTCAATAAAAACAAAAGTATAAAAACCAATGAATATTCTTTTACAGGATGATCTATAATCCACCCTTAACTATTAAATCGGAAAAATATTATTTCTTATATCAAATATTCGATTGGTGTTGTAATTCTTTTCGAATATCCTTTCTTGGCCGCAGATATGACGTTAAAATATGCAGGTTTTTATTTCGATTAGTTAAAAATATCCATGCTCAATAAATTCACTATTTTGTGATGAATGATTCTCCTGTACTAATCTTTTCATGTTTTACTTTGCAGTTGTAAAGAAGAATGAATGCAATGAAAAAAAGCATGAGGGAGGGTGAGGGGGGGTTGGCGGTTCCGCGAGCGCTAATTGGGTGGCCCGGGGCCACAGCGCCCGGCCCGCCGCGCCGCCGTCATCGCAGGAAGCCCTATCCCCACACACGAAGGGAGGCGGATTCGATAGAACACGTGGAGGGCGCCGCAATAACGGAAACATTATGACGTGAACTGGATATTGTGGATTCCCCTGCTCATCGTTCTTCGTAAAAATAATACTTTTCTGATCTTAAAAAAAATCATCCTGCAATAGGGACATTAAATATAAAATTTCGGGGAATCTGCAAGAATTGTTTAAACATGAAATAGTAACAAAAAGTACATGTGCAATCCCGTTACGCAATCCCGACTACATCTGGTTTCGTTCATCGGCTAATTCAGAGTGAGTAAAAACTTAAGTCGTTTCCATTCTTAAATAGGGCACATAGATGTCCTCGCACCAGTCCAGATACTACCTCGAAAATGGGTGAACATGGCAGAATCTCCAGATTTGTGTATTATGTGAAACTTTGAAGTGTAGTTTTCTATTGGCAGTACTCTGAAATTGCAAATGTATCTTGAAAACAGACATGGATAAATTATAATCGTTCAGTGTGATTGTAAGCAAACCACCGTTAACGTAACAATCATTACACTAAGGAGGAAAACGGAAGAGGACGGAGTCGGGCTCTGCCTGTTTGGAGGGTTAGGTGAGCGGCGTAGGGAAAGTTACCACGGGATGCTGTCGGTGGACCCCTGTTGGAGGCGCAAACATTCCGCGGAGCGAAATGCGCCACGACACTAAACGCGATGGGGGCGGGTTATCTAATCCGTTTCAAAAATTAAAGATACGTGAGGATGTGCGTTGCTTTCACCCTACTCGGACATTATACTCGCGTATATTAAGTCATTCAGCACTTAATGGTGTATAAAACTCAACGCCAACCGTTAAATGCGTGGATTTACGTGCAAAGCTCATCAGCAATCACCTTCACCCGACCCGCACTTGCGCAGAGCGTAAACGCTCATTGTGGGGGAGTTTGCTGCACCAGGCAGTGGTCACGCTCGTGCGCGCATTAAATGCGCACCGAGCCTACTGTTTTATTCCATTAACAACTTTCAGTTTTCTTTCATTCTTCTAAGCAAAATTTTCAATAATTGGCAACCTTCACCTACACAACAAAACATTCAATAAATATCCTCTCGATATTAAAGCAACACTACTTCGAAAAAAGTTTTGCCATAAAAAATAGTACTTGTAATTTAACAAAGAGACACATTACCTTTATGTTATCCTAATACCAATACCATAAATAATAGTAAAGTCGGAAATTTACACACTCCATTAAGATAGGAAGTTGATGACTTTAGGACTTCTTTTATCCTTATCAATATGATTAGAGTTTCCATCAAATTTCAACTTTTCCTCCTTCTTTGCTTAAGTCTACTGGAATACAAATGATGAAGAAGATGCGAATGTCTACTTTCAAAACCCTATTTTTAAAGGCTCTTTTGCAATGCAAAAAAACTTGTCTGGTACATTATTTGCAACATTGTTTTTTGCAGTCAAACTACTATCACATATTTGTTAGGCACTTATTAGCTCTGAAACATTAAGCACATATGGCGCTAGTCTACATGTTATAATGCCTTGACTTTTAGAATACATAAACAGTTGTCCATTAAAATGAATTATAAAAATCCATTCGCATTTTAAAGCAGAGTAAAACACTGTTTATTGGGAATAAAAATTTAAAAAAATATTTTCGAAAACCAATGTCAAAAATGTTTTGTACAGCGGCGATTTAATCAAGTCTTTTCTAATTTAGAGGGATTTCCTACAGCCTTCCAGGGAGCAGAGAACTCGTATAAGCTGTTGCCAGCGAAGAGGGTAAAAATGAAAGAAAAAATAAAACAAATAATAATTAATGCCCATACTGCAAAAACATATCAAATCCATTACATTATGTAAGTTCTCTTATTGTAGGGTAAAAGAACCAGAAACACAGTACTAATGCCGAAAATTATGCTGCCTAATATTATAAAAGAAGTCTAATTTTACAGAACCGTAACACTGAAAGTGTAATTATAAGTGAAGAATGATGACCCGACAATGCTTTGCTATTGCTATGCATTACACATAACACACTATCACGTGATTCTTAATCACGATTTACGCTATGCAGTGCAAAATTTTTTAAAGCTGAAAGACTTTCTCGCAAATATGAGTTTGTTCTATATCGTGGTTTGGATGTGATTGTCACTGTTGTTAAAATATTCTCCCTCAAATTTGGACATTCGTTATGTGAACGACAAATTTGGCTATGACTACGGGCAGATTTTAATGACCTTAAACTTCGCCAAAAATGATCAATAAAATGCTCATAAAATGCTTTTAACACGCTCTAAAAGCAAAGAGAAAAATGTGATGAAAACCAGTTCGGATTACATCCAACTACAGTTGGATAAGTTTCTGATGTAATCGACGATTCTTCTGTTCGATTACATGAACTCAGCTTTCAAAATTTTGGTTTGGACTGTTCTTGTCTTGTGTTTAGATATCCCGAAATCGGCTGAACCGTCAATGGCGCTGACAGGCATCACAGGAACCTTAGATTACATACTCACAATGGCTGACGTCACAACCTCTGAGTGATGAAATCGAAAAGGTATAGCTACCAGGTATAGCTCAAGAATTATGTAGGGAATATTTGTTGCATCTCATACATGTTATTTAAAGAAAGTACCATTAAAATATTAAAATGGATGAAATAAGCAAAAATGCATGAAAAATTACATAAAAGGTAAAAATTGACTTGTCAGTCAAAATTGACAAAAAATGCAAAAAAAGACGTATAAAATGAGACATTTTCTTTTGTCATATCCTAAAATGAATTTCTAGACTGAACGGCCTTGTTCTAAAATGAAAATTAAAAAAAAAATAACAACATATCATTAAAACCCACCCCTAGCTATGATTCTATCTTGAAGAAATTTGATTTATTTGTCCGCGATTCAAGTAATAATTCCGCCCGATATTTCACAATCGCAGGGGCAGGAGGGTGCTTAATCCTTGACTGTGCGCAGGGTTGTGGATAGTTTGTCATAAATTAATAAATCATCATGGCCCTCACATGTCCTATTTTATCCAAGCATTCTTTAATCACTCCCATTACTAATAAGAATAAAGTGTAAAAATGTATGTGAAATCGGTCAAGGGTAATTTATGTGTCAATGTGCGAGACACATATGTACATTCTCTTTTATTTATATACAGATTTCGGTCTATTATTACATGAAATTAAAAAAGGAGCGATTTTTTGAGAAAATAAAGGAAATATCCCAGGGGTTTCATGTAAAACACCCTAAAATTTCGTTCTTTTCAAAATCGCAGAACGAGACGGACGTTTCACCGTAAACCAGTTTTTCGGTATCTATGATATATATTCTGATTACACCATGTGTTAGAGCAAGTACGTATTTTACTTCATATTCGAACAATACTTAACCACTTTTTCTGTACAAGCGTCCCTGAATACGATTTTTTCTGTCCAAAAAATGCCTTGCCACAGCATTGCATAAATTTTCTATACTACGTATATTACTCCGTATATATAGTACTTAGTACGTATAATAGAAGAAAGTAAAAATGAGGGGTGTATTATAATATTTTTTATTTAACACAAGTAATACGGTTGTAGCACTTGTGGCACCCATTTCGGCCTTCGAGCATTTAAGAAGTTTAGCTGCCTACTCCGTGGGGCGCTTATCCTGCTTGACAGGGCGTGAACACGCGCTCCGTTAAAAAGGTTCAAAGGGCGCGGAGGGTATGGTGGCACGGGAGAGGGGGAGGGGGCGGGGGAGAGGGCGTCCGGACACAAACTTCATTGTTCGCGGGGCCTTGCTGGGTGCGCCAGGCTGTGGCTTCCCAAGGAGGTGCAAATATTTACGTGACCCGCGTACACAGCCACGTCCTCTCGCTCTCCAACCACTGCCCTCGAACACGAAATTTACGTGGAGGGAGATTCTCGTGATATTTTCGTGTTACTCTTAGTTACAGATGTATCTTTCGATGAAGTTTTGTAAAGAAACTTTTCTTTCTTTAATTGCAAGGTAACATCACTCTGCCAAGTATTCTTATTACTTTGAAATTTCGTTAGTACTAAAATAATGCTTTTTGACCTTAACACAATTTTTCATTTCCTTTTTTTTACCCTTTCTGATCTTTTCTTCTTTTTCTTCTTCAATTCTTTCATCTCTCTTACCCTTCCCATCATCCAATTCCTTCACCTCCTCTGAAATATCTCTGCTTCTACCCTGATCTCCCATTTCTATTGCTGACTTCCAATACACGTTGCCATTTTCTTCCTCCCTCCTAATTCCCTCATTTTCATCCGCGTCAGTTCGTCCTGCATTAACCCAATACCAAAACAATCTCGCTATCCGTATATTATTTTAGTTTCTATTCTTTAGATATCTTGGTTATTCCTCAATCTTATTTTTTCACATCATGAATATGTACAGCTAGAATGATCCCAAACCCATCCTCTTCTTGTAACTCCGGTTCACTTTCGCTTAAGCCCTTTCCATTACAGCCTCTCTCTAAACATTTTTACCCCTTCCGTGTATACTCACTTTCTCTAAAGAAAGTCATTCTTCCTCCCAAGAGAATTTCTAGCATCTCCCTATTTTACTTCTTCCCAACGCCATCTCGCTATCCCCTCACCATTTCCTCACATCTCGTTGCTTTATTTCCAGCATTCTTATCATTCATTCTATTTGTTTCTATTCTCACCATGAAGCTCGCGTACTCTTCCAATCTCAAACGCCATCTTAGGGATATATTTGATTTCCTTCCATTTTCTTCTTTCATGCATCTCTAGACCTCAGCTTCCCATATCAAAACGCTCCCACCAGACTATCAAAACGTTCATTTCTCTCCTCAGTTAGAACAAATTCACTCTTGATTTCCCGCACACCTTTCATAACTTACCACATTTTTTGGCTATTTCTTTGATCTGTCTTTGTTTATTTGTCCAGTTATTTCTAATGGTAAAATCCAGCTACTTATTGTCCTTACCTGATCGATATTGTACCTTTCAATGCGACTTCCTCTTCAAATCTACCATCCCCAGATTTACTATAAATCATCGTTAGGGAACGGAATTTCTTATAAAAAAGATATATATGCACATGCATGTATTTTTCCCTAAAATATGTAAGAAAAATAAGACATATGTAAAATCAAAAGTTCATTCTAGTCTTAAAATTGCTCTAGACAAGCATTTACAAGCACAGAACGTCGTCGATCTGCTCTTAACATGTATTCGGTACAAGTGAAAGATAGCTCTACTCTACTAGAAATAATTATACACTAGTTTTCACCAACATGAGAATATTATTCGAAATATAAATAATATTCGCTGTATATACAATGTTTACGAGGAGCGAATGCACCGTGTAGACAGTGATGGATTCCGGAAGGGAGGGAGCATACCATATCCAAACCTCTGAAAACACTAGTGGTGCTACAGAATGGCACAGACTTTCCCGTATTGACTTTTCTCTTTCCTTTAATCTCGACTAGCTATTCGAACTAGCCACATACTCTGACCTGTGCGTCTGACGAGACGACAGACGGTCGGACGTTTTAAAAAAATACTTGTTGGGTATCAGGGACCCCAAACGTATTTCCGTTGAACTCTCGGAATCAATTTCCGCATTACAAAACTTTCCTTATAGTAAGTATATTACTTCCGTATATAGTAGTATACGGGATGTGTAAAAATTGTTAGATTTCGGATCAGTTACTGATGGGTCTATAAAACATGAGGAAACGAATTCGTCGTATTTGATTCCGAGAACGCGGCTTCGAAAAAGCAGGGAGAGGAGAGGTAAACTTGGCAATCAATCATGCAAATCTGATAAATCATAGGAGTTACAGTTCAGTGCTTCTACGAAAGATGATTCAAAACGAAACATTGCATTGAAAGTTCGTTTCGAAGTATAAATATATTAAAATATAACGTAATATGTAGTTTTAGTAAAATATGCAATATTTTTATAATTACTAAAATATGTAGATATTTTATGGTGTATATGACAAAGAATTGAAGGTACGAAATCAAGGAAAAATGTAAAAATGGGTGTTGCCTCCCTCTTTCGGCCGCCTCGCGACGTCGAGTCCCCACTTCTAATTTCTTGGATCGTGGTGCCTTCGCCGCGGCTGTCAGCCCAGTCTGAAAACGACCTCAAAGTCTACGTTTGATGCCGCGACTCGAGTACAAAACAGACAAGCTAATGACGTGCGACTAAATTTGAAATGACTCAAGAGGGCTAGATATAAGGTGACCATAAAAACCAATTGGTTGCTCGTTTGCAGTACATTGAGTCTTCCCGCAAACCACATGTGGTTAATGAAAACTGTGACGTATTGCTAATTACAGACAATTTTCTTTTACAGCGATATAGCGCTTTACAAGAATGTTTTCGTACACTAATACATAACAAACATTACATTACTCTAATTTGAGTCACGACAAGCCCTCCGGAATTCTCAACATAACTTCCAAAATTCACTGAATGCCGAAAATATTTTCCAAACGATCCATGCCCAAATTGTCAAGATCTGTTGTTTAGCACAATGTCATGATACACCATATTACATGTATATTCCTAAAAATGTTCTTGAAAATAACAGCTATAAACTGCATTGGGACCGAAGTGTACTAACAGATCAAACAGTGCACCAGACCTGACATAACACTCTGGGATAAAAATAAGAAAACATCGGTATCGGCAGTCGTCGATACTAGCAATCTTACAACAGTGTATCGGGCGAAGATCCAGAAATACCAATAATTGGCCCATATCGTTAAAAAACAGTGAAATATCCTAGAAACAAATACAGTCCCTGTCGTTCTTTCAGCAACGGGAATCATTCCGAAGACTTCAAAGTATTCGCTAGAAGCACTGGGAATTAAAAAGTGTGCCGCCATCAGCCACCAGAAATATTTGTTTACTCAGTACGTGCTCATTGGTCAGGAAGTACTGAAAGTACTGGAAATTTTTAGGTTCCACATGAGTCCATGTAAATATGTTTCTGAGTTGTACACAAAAATATGGATTTGTTTGTTGTCTCTACGAGAACTACTAATTTGGTTTATTGAAATACAATTTAATTTATAATAAGTTTTAAAAATTTGGAAGTTATGCTTTGATAAATGATATTTGTGTAAGTTCTGTTTCAGTACCAGTGAATAATAATAATAATGGTAATACTAATAATGGTAATAATAATAATAATAATAATAATAATAATAATAATAATAATAATAATAATAATAATAATAATAATAATAATATGCCGATCCGGTGGCTGAGATCGCTAAGGCACTAGTGAAGTGACTGTCCCGCCTTAAGCATTGTAGGTTTGTGTGAGTCTATTTCATCATTCATCATCACAATTTCACCCCATCCCGCAGGGCAAACTACTCTGAGGTGTAAAAATGGAATCGGCGTTAAAATGCTTACTCCCTCAATAGAAAGTAAAGTGCATATACCCCGATATTCAATACTAAACTCCGGTGGGATGCACATAACGGGTAGCTCTATGATGGCCGATCCGCGAAACTTACTAAATAAATAAAGGTAATAATAATATTAATTATTATTATTAATTTGCTTTTCATATAAAACTTTCATAAGGCTTTTGATATAATACATTAACGGTGACAATGTTATGTGAAATCGAGGTTATCATCCTTTTCTGGCATACTAATAAAGAAGTATATTGCGTGTTGGGCGATATAAACAACTCAAATATCCATGCAATGATTTCAAAGCCTACACTCCGATGTAAACAGAGTGGCACTTCAAGGCCACGAGCTGAGCGGAAAGGAGTACACAGTCATCCAGTCGTTACGACTTACATTTTTGGTATTGGAACTCCCGATAAGGTGACAATCCCCTTCTCCCTCCAGCTCGTGACCTTGACGTGCCAGTATATTTAAATCGAAGTAGTGTTTGAGAAGTAAATTCGCGACGAGAATGTGGAGTAGAGACTTCGCTGCTCGAGGGCCGTGGGGTGGGGGGAGGAGCGGGTGTCGCGTGAGCGGGCGCGGCCGTGGGGGCTTCTTTTTGGAGGCGCGTCGTGGCCTCCAGCTGCTCCGCTCGCCCCGGCCCCTGCTCGGCTCGCGCCCGCGCACGGCGGTGACGCCACGCCACGCCACGGGACCAAGAGTTGAGATAAATAATTTGACCATTTTGGTGTGGAAAATTATGAAGAATGGTGTTAGTTATGCCCAAAGTCCCCCCCAAGAAAATCAAAATTAACAGATTTCAAACTCGCAGGCTTGCGAGTTCGTTTCATTTATCAACTGAACGTGCACAGATGCCGACAAGTTGCCACCAGATGGACACGGATGTTGAGCAGAGATCAATCGATTTTTCATATCAGACTCGCAAAAACATGTTTACACTTCCTCATACTTTCACTCTCCAGGATGAAATCTTCTTGGCTTCTACACATTTTTTTTTGCTGAGTTCGCGCGCTTTTCGACATTATCATTGCCATTGCAATTCAATGTTACAAACATTGCACGAGAGGGATGTACTTCCCCGTCCTGTATTTTCCGCAATGGACAAATTCACAAGAGTAAAGGTTTCTAATATTTGTGACTGTCAAGGATAGCCGAAAGCAAATGTTCAGGAAAGTTATATAATTACTTTAAATTGTTATTTTTAAAGGAAGTGTTGGTGAAATTCAGTTCGAAAAAGATGCCGCCGTGTAAACGATAATGGGATGCAGCGTAAATATCAATAAACATTGTCAATCAAAAACTATGTTGAAAGGCAAAAGTATATCTTCCTAGCCTACCATTAGTCATGAGAACTAAGCCAGTTTGCAATTCGCCGCCCCAAAGAAAGCTTTCGTCGACGATTATCGCGCTTCAGACCAAGGGAAAGTTAATGGTTGATGTTTAGAACTGCGACCTCGTGTCATGTTATCAAAACATGTGTCTTAACACTCAAGTGTATCTAACACGATGTTTTTTAACACTTGAATGTTTTGCTCTTTCCTTTCTGAATGCAAAAAATTTCCATTGGGATCACAGATTTATTTTAAAATAATTGAATAATAAATGGACGTCACCTGTTATTCATGTGTGGAGCAACGGAAACGATGTTTGCACTACCTTCACCGCCAAAACTCTTCTCATGCCCTTGTATTTCCTCTTTCTATATATTCACTTCGCACTTGAATAGGGTAAACAAATGCGCTGGGGACGTAGGGTCTGCCTCCTTATTCAGCGAATGTAAACATGAACATTATCAAATTAAATTTGTTGCACTGAATTCAAGTGTAGAGGTTTTACTGAATCAGCGGTGAAAACCATTGTGATTTGTGTCGCCTGAATTTGATGTTTTCTTACATTTTGTTAATCAATGTCGCATCACTAGTGATGGTTTAGAACTGCTTCAGAAAATAAGTCTGTACTCACGTGAACTAGGAGATATCTGAAAGATTAAAATTTGTTGCGAAGGAAGTACTTCAGCAAAATCATTTCGTATGACCAATTGCCGAGTAATTGAATAAACATTTCTATAAAAGTTTGAGTAGTTTAATGATAAAATTTTATTTGTGAAATAAAGCTAGTCAGGGGTTGCTCATTATCGCAGCGTGACTGCCCTTTCCCCAAAGAAAATAATTTATTAGTTGTAGATGGTAATGAGTTAATTGCCCTCAGGTCACTATTTAGACATTAATAACAGGAGCTGGGTGGACGAATGGCTTAAGAAGCTATGTTGACAATGCGCAGCTCCCAATGCTTTGCTGATCTTGGACAACCTTGATGGTCACTATTCCACTCACAAAAGTGCGTGCTTGTGTTCTGACTTCGTAGATTTTTTGCCGATCACGTTGGTTCACTGACCATTCAACTCTTATCACTCAGGCCGGTAGACAATGTTCACTGGCAATGCTCCGAAGATTATATCGCAGCAAATGTACCCGAAATCACTAGCCTTTTTTAAGAGCTTTTCTGGATTGTTTCCATTGCAATTTCACCTCACGTGGCTGGCTGAGCACTTCTCTCCGCTAAGAACTCTTTAACAGTCGCACCACTCCGTTGGTATTTCTGCGCTCTTTTACGAGAGAAACTTTAACTCAGACAATCAAAGAAAACAAGCAGTGTGTGATCGAAGTTGGCTTGCCCTATCTGGTTATCTCAAATGTATTGATTGCATAGAATAACGACCGGGAGAAACTTAATGTGTAGAATACTTGATGATAAAACAAAGCTCAAATAATAAAAAGGAAAATCCAAATGATTTCAAGTGTTTTTTCTTACTCCTCTTCTCTCTCCCTTCTCTGGCCTCTCTCTCCCTCTCTCCCTCTCTCACACACACACCTCTCACAAGTCCGGCGCACGCGGTTCTCTGATTGAACGTAATATATTATAAATTATTGTTAATGTATATTGTAATTATTGTATGTACGCAGTAATGTTTAAATATTAAAACCTCGACATAACTTATTGGTGAAATTGAGTTTGCTTCCTAGATGTCAATTAAAAAAAATCGATTATTAGTTATTAGGTAATTTATTGTAAAGTTTGATAATATATTAAAAATAAGTCAAGAGACGTGGGACTTTCCTGACGAGGACACTTTCACCGTTTTGTCAACTGCACTTACTATATTAATTCAGAGCGGATGGTCAGGCCGTATATTTCGCTAGTATGGCCATTGTTCCTGATCATATCCAAATGAAGTTTTCCAATAAAAACGAGGAGCTATGTGGGACTACGCATGTTGGCACTATCTTCATGTCGGCCGGGGCGATTCCGCAAGCCCGCTCCTCTGCCGCACCCGCTGTGGCCAGGCGGTGGCCGGCTGCGGAGCGCTCGTAAAGGCTCGCTGAACCCGCGCTCGGACAGGAGCGGCTATAACGACGGCCGGCGGCGGCCGGACGCCCCCCCCCCCCGGCGCCCCGTGCTGCAAACTCGCCGCTCGGCGCTGCGCGCGGGAAACGCGATGTCGACTTCCCGGCCGTCGATAAGCGCATGCACACGGCCGCCCCTCGCCCGTTCTCTAACTCGCCGTCACCCGCTCCTCGCCAGCACCCCTCTCCGACCGGCCCCCTCGCCCGCCCCCTCGCCCGCCCCCTTCGCCGCCCCCTCCCCGCCCCCTCGCCCTCGCTACACCCGCCCCTTCACCACTGTACCCCCTTCACCTACGCTTCTTCCCCTTCTTCCGTCACAACCCCACTTCGGCGCCGCGCCCAATGACGGTAGCCTCTTCAGCGTCAGCTTTTACGGCTTCAACAGCCTTTCGCATCCGACAGGAATTCGCCTTTTGTTTCTACCCGAATCTTATCTGCACCTCGTGCAAATTACATTTACTTACGATTGGAATCCGAAGCATTCCTAGCGAAACAGACATGCAAATCTTCAAGAAATCGTATCTCAGTAAATAGAATAAACTAGAAAAGATACTATGATTATCGTCAATTTTATTCTGCCGGCTTCGAAAGAAATCTAAAAGAAGGTGGCTGTGCTGTACTTGCTCCAAGCGGAAAATTGCATCCCACCACAAACAATAGGATATTTTCAGATGGGACGCTACGCTTAACCCTGGGCTACAGAAAAAAGGGACAGTGAACAAAGTGGAAATAACCAACTTCTCAAATGCCATCTAACCTAAGAAATACTGTAGTCATAGTCCAGCATACAGGCCTAGTTTAAAAAAACTCATCATGAGGACTAGTGGCAAAACATGTCTTGTACTAGATTTCAACACATGTCGCTTAATTGAGAGAAAATCATAATGACAGAAAGTTAAAAGAACGCGGCTCAAAACGAAGAAGAAGGCTATACCCTCATAATAAATTCCCAGCACAATATCATCAAGCAAGATTAAAAACAAGCTAGAAAATCCTATACCTCTATGAGAATAGAATGATGTTAAGAAGCTGGAAAATATCAGCACATATTAGTGTTTCACGTCTGTTCAATCCAGCCGGCACCATCTTGTACGGAGCGGCTATCAAGTAGTATTAATTCCACTGCAGAGTAGACACCACCTTAGTTCACCATAGAATCTAGACTAAAATTGTCTGCTGGTTACTGACTCAAGGACTAGCTTTACTAGTGAGTTAATGATTAATGCACTAATAAAACCAATAATCTGATGAAGGATGTGTTTGTAATATATTGAAGAATGAGATCGCTAGTATCCCAAAGTCGGTTTATTGTGAGCTAAATAAAACGTATTATCTTTATCTCGCGGTAATTTTGCTTTGGTACACACGCCTTTCAGAAAAGCTCTCGTCCTCGACACGCTCAACGGTGAGTTAATTCCCCACTCGCGGACAGCTTTCCGTCTTCCGCCATCCTCTCCGTCTCGTCGTTTTCGATCCCACACAATTCCGCTTTTAGCCGCGGTACATCGGTGGTGTCACAGTTGCTTCCACCATCTTACCCCGGCAAGTTCACCAAACGAATGTGCGCACTTCTGTTGCTATCTTCGTGTTCCCTTGTCGTAAGCTGGACCGATTTCGCCCTGTCGCTTCGCCCGCCCCCCTAGCGCGGCGGACGTTCCCTGTTGCCACTCGCGGAATTGCAGCGCAGCGGGGGGATTGCGGGCCGTGGGTCGCGCTGCCAGGAGATAACAATGGATTCTCCCTCGCCTCGCCGCGAAACAGGCCCTCGTTGCCAGTGGAAACACCAACCTGCGAGAGAGCGATTCCAGGCTGGCTGCTGACGATTAGAAATATTTTTACTGTTTCCAGCGTTTAAACTCGGTTAGCAATCGCGATTTTATGTGTTGTGATTCAACCATTATTGTTCTAACTGAGTTGCGTTCAGTGGAGAGTGAAATTTCTTGCGTTAGAAAGGTTCTCGCTGTGTGGCGAGGACTAAGAAATGTGAAAGTTCGACCGAATGAGAGGCGACACATTTAAAATACTCGATTACGGTGCGCAAACATTTACGCGATGCCGCGTATTAACAAGTTTTGTCACTATGCAGATCGGAATATGTACGGCCACGCTCGCACTGATTCGGGATAGCCACATTATGATATTAAAATGTATTTATACTGTTATTGACTGTTTATGAAGTTGAAACGACTGTCGGGAGTCATTGACGTAACATGTAAAAGAAGAAATTCACTGCCCACAGTCGGAATCCTGAAATTAAACTAACAGATTGGTTGTGAACGCATCTACACTGCATGTAGAATTGAAACGATGCCTTTCGACACGCTGTTCATTTCTATTGACTGTAAATTAGTACAGCACTGTTTATTGAGTCTCGAGTTGATAAGCACGTTGAGAATGCCATTGACACAGTTCAAGTTGTCAGTAATTAACAAAGAATTAAGTGTATGTGCACAGAACCTTTGAGCACTAAAATTATTCCTTACACGCGCAGTTTACAGATTACGCCAATAATTGGGGGAATTATAACTTAATAAGAGAGAGACACACGTTCGACTTTTGCGTGCAGACTTTGGCGAGAACTACTGTGCGGAATTCGTAGAGATGGAGTGCGGGGTGGGGGCGAGGATTCGGGCGGTTTGCATGAGTGATTCCCATGAAGAATTGATTCGTGTTGTTGGACACTAAAAGTTATTGTCAAGAACAACAACATAAGAAAGGGGGTATGAACATTACAGCAAAGTGAAAACTAGGTTGTTTGGCATAGCTTGATGAAGCCGAACATTTAAGTTGAACTGGCATTGTGTAGTTTTTCTGAATCTGTTGCCTCAGTTAGCTTGCGCTCTATAAACTGTTGGCAGATTGTCGAGAATGCCTGAACAGGCTGGCGCCTCGTACAGATGCGTAGTCTCCTGTAATAAGCGTTGCATCTTCATAAAAGCATAAAATATAAGAATATAATACAGTTAAACACAGCAATACAAATACATTTAGATTGGATTGGTTCACACTCATTTGCTGGTATATGGCAAGACGTGCATGCTAGAGCATGAATTAAATGTTATAAAATAGTAGAATTATTTTTAAGCTATGGTACACATTTGTTCCCCCAAAATCCCTTTAGTCTTTAATTTGAATTTAAGAAAGAAAATATGAATAGAATAAAATATTTCGTGAATAATGAAATTTGACAAAATGATTATCACTGTCACATCTCTCGTAACGTTTTTCCACTACGATTATACTTCTTTATTATCACAATATTAATAATTAATTACTAAATAAATTAATGTTATTTTTTAATTCCTTGTACAAAAACACAGAACAATTATTACATCAAAAATTTACTGTAAATTTTTTGCAATGTTAAATATTGTTCATTTACATTATCAATCAAAACAACAAAACAACTAATTTTATGAAGTAGTAGCATTGTTTGTCGTACGTATAACGATTAACTATAAATAAAAAAGAAATTACCTGTATGCGTTATATTGCCTTTAAAATTATTGCTACATCAACACTCTGAATAGAATTAAAATATAGATATCCTTAAGACCGTTAAATACACTATAACGAAGACGTTTCATGTGGCTCGGTCCATTGGAAATATTAGACTATACGGAGTTGTTTGCCAACTTTCGTGAAAATATACTTTGCATCATTTACGACTAAACGAACAAGTTTCAACAAGATTAAAATAGTAAGCGAACTTTCTTATATAGATTTACTGTAGATAGTAATTATTTAACAATTAAGTTGAAATAAAGAATTAATGGAGTGCAACGGTACGCCCGCCCCGCCCAACCCCGCGTCCCCCACGCTCTGTTACGCCCGCCCTTTCCCCCTCCGCCCCCCCCGGCGAGGGCCATTGTGCGCTTGCTGGCCAAGTTCCAGATGGACTAATTTCAAGCGGTGTCGTTAATCTTTGGTAATGACCGTTGACGGCGCTGCAAGTAGCCTCTTCGTAAAGTTCGGCGGGCGTGAAGTCTTAGAACCCTAAGCTATGCACAAAGGAAGATTGTAACTTCCAGAACACTTAGGGTGGGAAACTGATTTTCTTGTTTAGAGAGGTCTCTATTTCTGAAGACATTTGTTGTTCGTTACTCAGGATAGTTAGTTTTTGGGACATGCATAAAATCAACAAAAACTTTTAAGATATAGGATACTTTTGATCTTATAATAGCAGAAGTAAACATGAAAAAATATTTTTTTGGCCCTGCGGGTCTGTGACTGTAACATAGTAGTTCGGGAATGAATTAGCTTCTGAGTCTGAATTGATGGTACTTATCACATTAGGCTGATATTTATGTTTGCTGACGCTGCTGACTGAGGAACCGGCTGCTCTGATTACTCGGTTTCCTCATTCGCATCTAGCAGCCGTAGGACGCCTTCTCCCTCCATTCTTTGGCCCGTCCCTCTAATCGAGAGAAGCGCCGCAGACGAAAGTAAAAAAAAGCCATGACTCACAGTCTGTTTTACCAGTAAAGTGCACGTACTTGATATCCCGTTCTGCTCTCTTCACACATTTTCCCATTCTTCATTGAATTTCATTTGAGATTCTCTTCCAAGCATATACATTTTAATTTTTACCCGAAATTTAATTCTCTTTTACCTTCCGCATTGCACCTTCTCCTTATGTTTGCTTCCAGCGAGAAACTTTCATAAAAAACTTGCCTTGCCGGCCTGTAGCCGGGTCTCTTAAGTCCGTAGGGGCCGTATTGCCTCCACTCAAGGGTCCAGGTTCGGAATTTCCGCCCGGGGAATGAATTGTGTTGTGTTGTTTGTCCTTGGGTGTCGAATTACTCAAGTTACTCAAATGTTGTAAATTCAAAGTGTGCAAGAAACTTGAGTTATAAAGCGACCTTTAAAAAATCATGCCTCGTTCTTATATTGTCTTGTCGGTATTTCTTCTCTATATAGTAATTGTTCTAAGAGACCACGCGGAGACGTAGAAATGAATCCTCATAGTAAGGAGGAAAACAAGCTATGCCTTTTTGGTGGTAGGTAAAACGGCTTCGGAAAAGTTGACCGCGCCGATGCAGCGATATACCGCGTTTCTTCTGCCGTGTCTTTGCTGCTTCTTTCCTCGGGAGTTCTCTAGGGTGCCGCGCACTGGTTCAAACTGCTCGGTAATTGCAAATGCGAGTTCTTTGCCATAGAAATAGGCACGAAAGTGTTTTTGAGGTCGCTATTCGAAATATCTTAATGAAAATTTCCAAATTCAAATAGTAGATCACTCATTAAAAAGAAAGGAAATGCAATAAAATATACATGTATGATGTTTCGATATCATTGATTTCGAATATCGTAAAAATAAATTTGCAAAATATTCCGCTTCAAATGACAACTGATCAAAAATTAAACGGATATCAGTAGAAATAAGGGTATACGTATTTCCAAGTTCGAAAGTAAAAAATATTGAAATTCAGAAGTGTTGTTTTAAAAGGAAAATGGATTTAAATTAAAAATAATTATTAGTGGATATGAAATGTGAGGGAAATTTTCATTTCTTTTAAAAATTCATTTAGATTTACTAAATAAAAGTAAACAATTCGCATTGGTCGGGAATTGGAATCTATGCTCATTTCTTGAGCTCAGTAATATCTGTCCCTTCCTTTTTCTATATCAATTTCATTATTAAATTATGAAATAAATGTAGCAACGAGAGTTTTGCTAATATTTGAAAACAAGAAATATTCGCCACTCATGGAAGAAACTAAAATGGTTCTAAGAATAAGCTTAATTTGTTAATTTGTTGCTTTCTGTTTCAAAGAGGGTCGTCGTCCTATGTGAAATTAACTTTTGCATTTACCGACTGGCTGAAACATGTCACTTTCTGGAATAGAAAGATGATGTAACGTATTATCAGCTGCCTCAGGGATCTATTTGGGGACGCTTGGGAGCGATTAGCCTGCCCAGAAGGTAGGGTTTTTCCGTAAGGGAAGAACGCGGAATGGGGGCAGACCACAAGGTTTGGAGTTTTCCGGCTTAGTAGAAGCTTTTCCACTTTATAACAAAGCGAGGGGGTTGGCGTGACGGTATAGTCACGTGGGCCTCGCCATATAATAAAAAACTGAAAATAGTACAGAACAGTAAGCAGAAGGATTTCTGGAACAAGAGTAGGAGAGAACCATCGATTGACAGATAAAGTAGACACAAAAACAATTGGCGCACTGACGAATGAATTATGACGAAGCCAAGACTACGACAGAAGGCTAAAAGTCAATAGTTGACCGAAAGCAGCACTGACAGGAAAATTAAAATAATGTCCCTGGGTACTGCGGTGCACGGAGGAACGATGCTGTGGCGTGCTCCAGGTGAGAGTGGTTGAGTGCACGATTCACGGCCGATTCTCAATCGAATAAGATCGCTCCTGCGATCGAGGCAAACCAGCCGTTGGTGCGCCAGAACGGACTTGGTCACAGGTGACTTCCGGTCACGAAGCTGCTTTTGTGAGCGCTTCAAAAGTAGAGTGCGAATGCCACAAATCAAACCTCGTTCAATCGGTTTTGGAAATCGCTCCCGCCCCGATCAGGGAGAAGCTAAGGTCTATCAGAGTAGGTTTAAGTAGGATTATTAAGGTATATTATTTGTTGTTTTTTTTAATTAAATATATATTGTTTACGAAAGCTCTGTGATCTAGTGGTCGCTGTGAGTTCATTGACGTCACAGATGCTATCTTGGCGAAAAGTTCCACGAATAAAAGGAAACGAAAAAAATGAGTTTTCTGAAATGATTGCAAGGACAAACCCTAATAAGAGACGCAAAATGATTCTTCAAAACCTCAATAAGCAAAGAGTGTGGAAAAGAGTCACCATAGACGGACTGTGCTAAAACTATTGCTTTTGATGCTAACAAAACATGCATTTATTACTGAGAAATCTGAAAAAATGAATAAAAATATTAAAAAATCGTTCACTAAATGTATACATAATACTAGTTGTTTTGATTCATAAATGTTTAGTCATCGGAACGCGCCCCAAATCTTAGATGTCAATTTTAACAGAAATAGACATATTATATAATAAAATTTAATAACAATTCTCGAGGTACAGGTTCGCCGTTCCGTCGACGTTTCGATACGAATTATAGTACTGCATAAACACTACGGCTATACGCAATACTCAAACAAGCATGTTACCATGTGTCGGAAATCAATGCTATGCAAAGCTCGTCTGCACTTGTTTATTAAAAAAAAGAATATATGTATTGAAAAATATATAAACTCTAGTCTAATATATCCCACTGAATTCATATCTACATCCTTCGACCGGCATAAATCTTTTAGTTTTTCTCGACAGAGAAGAATAACAATTCTTAAAGTCTCCACTAAAATATGTTTAAGATATAGTTTTTAATCATTCTGAAATGTATATAATAGTTTTCTTATTAAGAATAATTATTCAGAGGGGAAAATCAAAAATACAATTGAGGAATATTTGTGTTTTTGTTTTTTTTTAACAACTCGCCCGGCCCCGTGGGGCAGGTAAGAATTTCCGGGAACGATGCACTGTTTAAATCTTTGTAACATTGCAGTATAGGGGCGATAAACAAAAAAGAAAAGAATTAATGCAGATTATTGCTGGTTAAATATCGTTTATGATTAATATAAAATAAATAGGTTAGCAAGAATTACGCCAAGACAAAAAGTTCTACAATGTCCCTATTACGTTACGCTTCATACGTTAGAATTATCCATATTCAATATAAAAAATATTACACACTTTTTCTTAAAATTAGTTAATTATCGTCAAAGTGACTTTCGGAATGAAAATTAAAAAAAAAAAATTAACTTGACTTTGATATTAATCGACAGAGTCATGATATTCGAGTGATTGTCTTGCACAGTTAATTAATTACCCATGGAGGAGATGACAAAAACGATTTGAAAGACTTCTGAGAAGTTGAAATGTTAGTCTCAAATGTTTCTACTGATTTGATAATTAAAATTGCGGGACACGCGAAGTGCGTGTTTTGCCATTACGGCCAGATTCCGGGCCCATCGTGAAGCCCAGTGCGCGCCAGCCGTCCGTGTCGCCGGCCGCCAGGCGCGTGACTCACCGCAGCAGCGCGCCGTGTCGCGTTGGCGT
>BOPP01000210.1:2088606-2114047 GCA_017312745.1 Gryllus bimaculatus
TCAGGAAAAACTACCTATAACGCAGGCCAGTCATAAAACATTTCAGACATAGTTATTTATAAACAAAGTAATACTTTTCGTCTTGCTGTACACAGTGTGCAGAAATGATTCTGTTACCTTAAATTTCTTCAAAATTACGAGAAACGTTTTAGGCGCAGTGAACTTCTAACTCGGGAAATTTAAATTGTCTAATTTTCCCCAAAAATTAATGACACTCAATATACTTAATGACACTCGCACATCAACATCGAGGCAAATAGTGAAAGACCCTCCGTCACATTAAATGGGAACTGTTGTTGTGTCTAAGAATTTTTATTTACTTGTGAAAGTAATACCTCAAGGCATTTTTTTTTAGATAGTAATATTGCACCGCCGAAACGCAATGAAGGAAATTTACATTGTACAAGTAGTAGTGGATCAACGCCTGGAATTGCAACCGAGCCTCCAGCCTAAGAACCCGCCATCTACTTACATAAATCGTCATCCATGGCCCCGTGCAGTTCCTGGCGGCGGCTGCTGAGGCGGGCGTGGGGGCCTGCCGGGGCGTGACGTCACGCCGCCTGGGGCTCCGTTCCTTCCGCACGCCGCGTCGCACTCAGCTGTCGCACAACGACAAACGCCGCTCTCACCCGCCCGGACCACTCGCGCCGCCGCGTCTCTGGATGCGTTTAAATGACCTCGGAGACGCGCGCGGCGCGCCGCCCCACCCCTCGTGTCCATTGTCGCGTCCGAGCTGCTGCAACGAGCCCGATACAGCGCCGCTGAATTGATCGCCCCATTCGCACTTTTACTCGCCTCGCTCTGCTTACGCGAACAAACAGAAGCGGGACGCAAGGGACGTTGTCTTTAGTAGTGGCTTTTGAATTGGCAAGGGAGCTTCTTGCCCCGTTTCAAGTGACTTCAGGCACCGGCGCTCGACGATGGATGCCGTGAAAAATTCACACGCACGAGACGTCAGCTGCGGGCGATTCGATGACGGCCTCCAGGGTAATTTCTGGCGATGGGATTTAAAAAATTACTAAGTTCCAGAAAATTAACCCGAAAGTAGTAATGTGCATTCGGAAGGGTAAGTGAAGAAGTTGAAGTCCATTCAGGTAATTAAATTTAAAAAAATATTATTTTTAAAAAATTTACTTTTGTAATTCTTTGAAAAAACATATTACTTTCAGTTGATTTTTGGAATTTTCTCATTTCAATCGAATGTATATTCTTTTCATAGAAGAATAATATTTTCATAAATTCCGCGATATCTCGGAGTAATTCGCTTTCCTCTAAAACCCCTCGCAGAACATTTCTCGCCGAGAGCAGATGCGAAGAAACGGCCTTACGCTACTTCACCGGCCCGCCTAGGGGCGCCAGGTGTGATTCTGTGGGTGGTGATTGAATATTTGATCGGTTAGTGATTCCGAGCGCGTTATTAGTCCCGTATGTGTAGTGCATGCTTTTATCGCGGGAGGGTAACGGCGATCTTCCCCCTCTGAGATCCGGCGCAGACCTTCGTCGGCTTATGGGTTTTCCCCAACCAGCTATCTCCCTCCAGCGGGGCCACCGGCCCAGTGGGACAAGCTTTAAGCTCCGAAATGCATTTCGTAGTGTACGTAAGTAAGGGATGAGAATATGACAAGGAAGAGGAAGGAAATATCGCGGGCGGTGTGTGGCCCGTTTGTTAGGGCCACTGCTCCGGCATTCCCCTAGTATTGATCGGAGAAGAAACCAAACTAAAACAAAACTAAAACAACGGACAAGTACGAATTCTTCTCCAGGCAGCGGATGAATTCGACCTAGCTATGTAGCTAGTATCCCGCAACCGTCGGGCCTCGACCGCTAGGACCTTCTTGTCAAAAGGCGACTGCAGTGGCATCCATTGCTGGCACCTCGGTCGGCGCAAGCCACGATGAGGCGGCCAAAGCCAAAGAAGCATCGAGGTTGTGGCGCGAGAGGGGACAGCGATGGAGTGCCCAGACAACATGTGGTTTACGAAACTGAGTTGGAAATTAACTGTCGTGTGATTGTCTGTGGCCTGTTGTTCCTATCGGTCGAAAGGACGCAAAGACCGGCGAATGTGTGGAGTGAGGGGAAGATGAAAAGAAGGGTGTGCCGAGTGATGTCTCGAAATGTAGAAGCCGTACGTTAGGAGGGTCGGTCGAAATACGGAGACGCAAAGAAATGTCGCTTCGGTCCCGGCCGCGGAAAGGCATTCCTTTTGTCCTAAGGACGTACGTTCCATTCCGACCGTCAACGTCACCTCCAGAGCCCTTTCAGTCCCCTCAGCTCGGTTGCAATTTACTTCAACGGGAACTTCAGACCCATGCCTGTCACGTAGAGTGTTTTGCAATTCTGATGTAATTCACAACATTATTGATTTCTTGGCGAGTGAAAAACCACAAATTCTCCCAAAAAGTGAATAATGAGTATTGACCCAAAATTCCGTCATCCAAAATTGAGAGGACTCATGAGCCTTAACAACACTCATCATTACGCCAAACTAAACATACTAGTCAAAGTGACAATATATTAACTCTCAATGCCGGAAAAGGACGCAATAACCACGACAAGGTCGGAACGAAAGATAGCCGCGTGCGTAACGTTTTATGAAAGTACCTGCCCGGCATTGAACCTGATCGGAGGAAACCACAGAAAACTTTGATTAGAGACAGTTCGGCCGCTAGAATTCTCTTCGGGATGCGAAATTCCGCCACCGTCGCGACTTCGAAACGAGAGGGAATGGGGGCAGGCGTGGGCGGGCCGCACCCCCCGACATCTCCGACGCGCGACGTCCAGCCTATTCGACCCGACGCAGGCAGACGCGCACCCGCAACAATCCTCCGAACCTCGATGTTAGGTACTTGCTCCGGCACGCCATTGCGTGTGATCGGAGATACCACGCGGAAACTAACCGATCAGAGCAGCCGCCGCATGAGACATTTTCCTTCCAGCCGACTGAATTCGACCTAGCTAAACAAGCTCATATCGAAACCCTGCTTACAGTCAGGACTCGAAACTAAGGACCTTCGGTCAGAGGACTGCAATGACGCAGTGGATGCCCTGAGCCGTCTTTCTCGGTTAATGACACAAGCAATCAATTGTCGATCTATAACTCAACCATCGGTCATTGTAATACAATAATTGATAGCAAAACACAAATACTGTTACATGTATCCATTATAACTTGTTGGTTGCGTGGTGATAAGCAACATCGTTGCGGTGGGTTAAACAACGAGCGCGTGTTGCCATCTCCCTCATCAGTACACAAAGAGTAAATTTGCCATCCACTTAACAATCTTTTAAACAAGTACATATTCTCAAAAACCATTGGCAACTCACAAACTGTATATTGGGTACACTGAATTTGGTTTTGAATGACAAGAAAACATATCTTGGAGTCAGTAAGAACCAATTCTTACTTAGAAGTGGATGAAGCAACTTCGGGCGGTGGTCAGATGGCAGAACGCGTTCCACGGGGCGCCGCCTGAGCGAACGTTTCTCGCTGGGAAGCAAGTTAGCAGAGAACGCGGCGCTCAAAACTGACACTTCTATCCCTTCTTAGGCCCACTCGCCTGGCGCATCTGCCCCGGGCAGCTCACACACAACTTCGGGACGCCCCAAGCCTACGCCACCGCCATTGTATGTCAACACTTTAGTTGGACACAGCGCCAGGACTTGATACCGCCAACTAATAAATTTTGATTTTTTCTTCTCTGTTTGCATATCGAAAATATTGAGAAATATTTCAGGAAAGATTAAGCGGTCACGAAACAGAATAAGTTTATTTTCAATTGGAACCACCAGAGAATTTATTTCAAATTCATGAAAACGTTCGGCCAAATCAAGACAACACGCGAAGTTCAACGCTGATTTTCAATACACCCGTTGGATAAGATCATCACTCTAGAAAGTTAAACAATTTCACACAAAGAATTAAATCACGAATGCCTTTCTTCAACTTCCATCATGTAATCTCAGACAGTCAACCATTCAGCTTTTGCTAATCTAATCTCACGGTGAGTGCTCCATAGGCACACACCCATACGTAAAGTTTGAAATACGCAGCCTTTCGAGAGCGTGGTGAGACACTGGAAGCGGGGCATACTTAGAGCCACTAAAGAGAGCCAAGCGAATCAAGTAGTTAAAAGGTTTTTTATTGGCATAATTTTTTTATAATAAATATATCCTCTAAATAATAAATAAAAATGGAAATATATATGTTAAAAACGACAGTTAAAACAACCATAACATTATGAAACATGAAAATATTAATGTCAGTGAGCTGCCATATTCTTCCATTGTAAGACCTGTCCTAAACCTAGTTGTATTTATAATAACAATAAAATAAATAATTTAGTAAATAAAATAATAGGAAGTAAATAATAATAATTATATGTATTATTAAATTAATAATAATAATACTATAATAATAATAATAATAATAATTAATAAATAATAAATAATAAAAATAATTAGAATAGAAGAAGAGGTGAGAAGAAGAATTGTAACAATTGTAAAAGAAATAGCTTTAAGAAAGTAAAATAACTGAAATTTAAAAGCCACGTTTTAATGATATGTAGTATTTAACCAGCAATAATTTGCTTTCCCCACCCAGTTGAATTCGCGTTTGCAATTCCGGGAATCGTCGTGAAGGGCTCGCGTTTATCCCGCAAGAAGGACCCCCACTGCGGGGCGGCGTCGTATTAGTCCGGCCTAAACAAAGGAAGCCCCCCATTTTTTTTCTCTTTTCCGTGTTCATCAAAATTACGAGAAACGTTTTAGGCGCAGTGAACTTCTAACTCGGGAAATTTAAATTGTTCAAATTGTCTCCAAAAATTAATGACACTAAATGTAACCCAATGACACTCGCACATAAACATCGAGGCAAATAGTGAAAGGGCGTCCTTCACACTGAATGGGAACTGTTGTTGTGTTTAAGAATTTTTGTTTACATGTGAAAGGGAACAGCTAAAGACAATATTTTTAGAAGGTGATATTGCGCTGCCGAAACGCAATGAAGGAAATTTACAAGGTAGTATTGGTACAACGCCTGGAATAGTAACCGTGCCTCCAGCCTAAGAAACCTCCATCTACTTACATATGTCGTCATCCATGGCCCCCGTGTAGTTCCTGGGCGGCTGCGTGAGGCGGGCGTGGGGCGGCCTGCCGGGGCGTGACGTCACGGCTCCTCTTCAGTCACGGCCGCCTTGGGCTCCGTTCCTTCCGCACGCCGCGTCGCACTCAGCTGTCGCACAACGACAAACGCCGCTCTCACCCTCCCCGCACCACACGCGCCGCGCTCTCTGGATGCGTTTAATGATGTCGGAGACGCGCGCGCGCACGCCCTACCCCTCGTGTCCATTGTCGCTTCCGAGCCGCTGCAACGAGCCCGATACAGCGCCGCTGAAGTGATCGCCCCATTCGCACTTTTACTCGCCTCGCTCTGCTTACGCGAACAAACCAGAAGCGGGACGCAAGGGACGTTGTCTTTAGTAGTGGCTTTCGAGATTGGTAAGGGAGCTTCTGCCCCCGTTTCAAGTGACTTCAGGCACCGGCGCTCGACGATCGATGCCGTGAAAAATTCACACGCACGGGAGGCCAGCTGCGGGCGATTCGATGACGGCCTCCAGGACGCAAACGGCGTTATTGGAAAGGTCGCACCACAAACGCGGGTGACACGATTCCACAGACCGAGTGTTGATGCGTACTGCTGGAAATCTACATTAAGAATTGCGTAATTCTGGCGATGGGATTTAAAGAATTGCAAAGGTTCCAGAAAATTAACCCGAAAGTAGTAATGTGCATTCGGAAGTGGTAAGTGAAGAAGTTGAAGTCCATTCACGTCATGAAGATTTTAAAAAAAAATATTATTTTAAAAAAAATCACTTTTTGAAATCCTTTCAAAGAACATATTACTTTCAGTTTGATGTGTAATTATTTCATTTCAATCGAGTATATTGTTTTCATAGAACAATGAATAATAATATTTTCGTAAATTCGGGATATCTCGGAGTAATTCGCTTTCCTCTAAAACCCCTCGCAAAACATTTCTCACCGAGAGCAGATGCGAAGAAACGGCCTCACGCCACTGCACCGGCGCCGCCTAGGGGGCGCCAGGTGCGACTCTGTGGGTGATGATTGAATAATTGATCGGTTAGTGATTCCGGGCGCATCAACTGCCAAGGTCGTTGGTCCCGTATGTGTAGTACATGCTTTTATCGCAGGAGGTGACTGCGATCTTCCCCCTATGGATGGTGAGATCCGGCGCCAACCTTTGTCGGCTTGTGGGGTTTTTCCCAACCAGCTATCTCCCTCCAGAGGGGCACCGCCCATTCGGAACAAGCTCTAAGCTCCTGACTGATCTCCGAAATGTATTCGTGTACGTAAGTAAGGGATGAGGATATGGCAAGGAAGAGGAAGGAAAGAATGCGCGCGGTCCGCGGCCCGTTTGTTAGGGTACTGCTCCGTCATTAGCTTATTGTTTATGGGAGAAACCACGGAAAACTAAAACAACGGACAACCACGAATTCTTCTCCAGACAGCGGATGAAGTCGACCTAGCAATGTAGCTAGTATCCCGCAACCGTCGGGACTCGAACCCTAGGACCCCCGGTCAGGGGCACTGCAGTGGCATCCATTGCTGGCACCGCGGTCAGCGCGGGCGGAGTGGCTGTGGAGGTCGGCGCAAGCCACGATGAGGCGGCGATGAGGTTCTGGCGCGAGAGGGACAGCGATGTAGTGCCCAGACAACATGTGGTTTACGAAACTGAGTTGGAATTAACTGTCGTGTGATTGTGCGTAGGCCTCTTGTTCCTATCGGTCGAAAGGACGCGAAGACCGGCGAATGGTGGAGTGAGGGAAGATGAAAAGAAAGCTGCGCCGAGTGATGTCTCGCAAATGTAGAAGCCGTTACGTCAGGAGGGTCGGGTCGAAATACGAGGACGCGAAGAACTGTCGCTTCGGCCCGGGCAGCGGAAAGGCATTCCTTTCGTCCTAAGGACGGACGTTCCATTCCGACGTCAACGTCACCTCCAGAGCCCTTTCAGTCCCCTCCGCTCGGTTCCAATTTTACTTCAACGGGAACTTCAGATCCATGCCTCCACACGTAGTAGTATTTTTGCAATTCTAATGTAATTCACAAAATAATTGATTCCTTTAGAATGAAAAACACAAATTCTCCCAAAAAATGAATAATGAGATATCACCCAAAAATTCCATCATGAAGATTGAGAAGGACTAAATGACCTTAAAACACTCAACATTACGCAAAACTAAATATTTACTTCAAGTGCCAATAGATAACTCGCAATGCAAGGACGAAATAATCACCAGTGCAGCAAGTTAGTGTAGTGTTTGTGTGAGCGTTAAAGGGGACGAGATCGAGGAAGGACAGATAGCGCGTGGTACGTTCATGAAAGTACTGCTCCGGCATTGAACTGATCGGAGGAACCACAGAAAACTATTGATTAGAGAAGCCGGCCGCTAGGATTCTCTTCCGGATGCGATCCGCCGCCGTCGAGGCTCGAACCGAGAGGGAAGGGGGGCAGTTGCGGCGTCGTAGGCGGTGGGGCGGGTCGCGGCCCCGACATCTCGACGCGCGACGTCCACCTATCGACCCCGACGCACGGCAGACGCACACGCAACAATCCTCGATCGATGCGGGCGGCGCCAAGAGCGCTCCTGCCCCCTCCTCCACCATCACCACCTCGTCACGACCAGTCACTTCCCGCGGAGGAGGGAAGAAGTGCCAGGTTAATGACACATATGACAGATCCATGTTTAGTGATTACGGGCACGTCTACATCTACCAGGGTCAAGTGTAAAGAATGTTTTGTTGTTTTTTTGCTCGGGAGCTGGCGTTGATATTCCCCCGATGTACGTCGAGGTCCGGCGCCGACCTGACGTCGGCAAGCGGGGCTTTCCCAAACCAGGTATCTCCCACCAGCAGAGCACAGCCCCAGCCGGGACAAGCTCTTAGCTCCTGGCGGGTCTCCCGCATGTGTGGTAGTGTAGTGCATGTGAGAGTAAGTGTGTGTGTGTGTAAGAGGTGTGAACAGGTCAAGGGAGAGGAAGGTGAGGCCGCGCGCGGTCCGTGGCGTATTTGTTAGGGTGCTGCTCCGGCAATCGCCTGGTGTTGATCGGAGAAAGCTCGGAGAAGTACCGATCAGAGCAGCCGGCTGCTAGAATTTTCCTCCAGACAGCGACTGATTTCGACCTATCTTACAAGCTAATGTCGAAACTCCTGCTACCGTCAGGACTCGAACCTAGGACCTTCCGGTCAGAGGGACTGCAATGACCAGTGGATACCCAGTCAATACCCAGCCTGTATCCCACGCGCGCCCTGCCGCCCCCGCCCCCAACCGCCGCACGGCCCCACATCCCCGCATCCCAAGCTGCCCGCTGCTCGCCACCTCACCGCACCCTCCCCCTTCCGCCCCCCCCCTCTCCGCCGCCCCGCATCCAGGCGTCCCTCCACCCCCGCACCTCCGCCGCCTCGCCCCGCACCCCGCCGCCTCCGCCGCCTCGCCTTCCCCGCCGCCCCGCCGCTCCCGCCCCCCCCGCCGCCCCCGCCACCCTAGCCATCTTTTCGGTTTAATACACAAAATTCAGTCATTGTAATCAATAATTTATAGCAAAAACACAAATACTGTTACATGTTACATTAACTTGTTGTTGCGTGGTATAGCACTTCCAACGTGGGTTAACAACGAGCCGGTTGCCATCTCCTCATCAGTACACAAAGAGTAAATTTGCCATCCACTTGACATCTTTAAACTAGTACATATTCTCAAAAACATTGGCAACTACAAACTGTATATTGGGTACACTGGAATTTGGTTTGAATGACAAGATAACATATCTTGGAGTCAGAAGATCCAATTCTTACTTAGAAGTGGAAGAAACAACTTCGAGGGTGGTCGATGGCAGAAGCGTTCCACGGGGCGCACCCTGAGCGACGATTCTCACTGGGAGGCAGCTGCAGAGAACGCGGCGCTCAAACTGACACTTCTCCCTTCTCGGCCCCTCGCTGGCGCTCTGCCCCGGGCAGCTCACATACAACTTGCCGGGGCGCCCAAGCCTACGCCCCGACAGCGAACATTAGTCATCTGTATGTCAACACTTTAGTTGGACAGCGCCAGGACTTGATACCGCCAACTAATAAATTTGAGTTTTTCTTTGCTGTTTGCGTATCGAAAATACTGAGAATATTTCAAGAAAGATTAGCGTCACGAAACAGACTAAGTTTCCTTTTCAATTGGAACCACCAGAGAATAATTTTCAAAATTCATGAAACGTCGGGCCAAATCACGGACTATGACGCGAAGTTCCAACGCTGATTAATATCACCCGTGGATAGACATCACTCGTAGAAAGTAAACAATTTCACACAAAGAATTAAATCACGAATGCTTTCTTCAACTTCCGTCATGTAATCTCAGACAGTCAACAATTCGGCTTCCGTAATCTAATCTCAGCGTGAGTGCTCCATAGGCACACATCCCATACGGTTAAGTTTGAATACGAAGCTTTCGAGAGCGTGTAAGACCCTGGAGCAGGGAGTAATAAAGCAATAAAGTGGTGCAAAGCGAATCAAGTGGTTTAAAAGGTTATTTATTGGACATTATTTTTTAATAATAAATATTATCCTTTGAATAATAAATAAAAATGAAATAGATATGTTAAAAGGATAGTTAAAAATAATATTATCAAACATGGAAATATTCAAGTTCAGTGAACTCCAAAATCTCCTTTTTAGGCTTGCCTAATCTAGTTGTACCTTATTATTATTATTATTATTATTATTATTATTATTATTATTATTATTATTATTATTATAATAAGAAGAAGAATTTTAACAACTGTAAATGAAATTGCTTCAAGAAATTAAATAGCCGAAATTTTATAGCACTTTTTAATGAAGTATTTACCAGCAATAATTTGCCTTCCCCACCCAGTGAATTCCGTTGCAATTCCGAATCGTCGTGAAGGCTCGCGTTATCCCGAAGACGGACCCACTGGCGGCGGCGTCGTAATTAGTCGCTAACAAGAGCTTCTCTCTTCGGAGGTCCACGAAGCGAGAGCACCAGGCCCGGCTGGCCAGGCCGCCGCCGCCGCCCGCCCGCCCGCGATAAAGGGGCGCCCACGTGCGCTAAACATCCGGCTTCAGATTTACCCGGCACAATGAGCGCCCGCCGCACCGCCCGAGCTATTTCAGAGCCACTGCTGAGGGCGGTCGACTGATGGCCCGAGCACAGGCGCCTGCGATTCCGAATTCCACGCAACTTTAAGACATACCCACCGACTCACTTACTCTTTGACGAAATAATTAACGAACTAAAATCGGTTCACGGGATTGGTCAATGTGGAAACAACTAGTTACGCCAACGTCTTGAAATATTTAATTTCTTCATCAGGGCTTACTAATAATCATACAGGTAACGTATCATTTCAAGCCTCCACACCCAACTCCACATGGAGTTGCTGGAGCACGTGGATCCGTCGCGAGACACTTGTGAGTCGGGCCAAGGCTATATTCTTCAATTGTGATTATACAATGGTCAAAATAATTAACATTTATAAACCTTTCGTTATAAACATTGGCTCCTTTTACATGCTTACTGGTACGTTTTTTATTATTGCATCTTATTTAGTATATATTAATTTTTTAACTGGTATTCTAAATTAAACTAAACGAAACTATTATTCGTCAATTGTAAATTTAAGACATTTCAAACATGTTCAGTAAATTTTAATCTTCCGAACATATATTTTAATTCGTCTATTCAACTAGTCACGAAGTTCAGGTTGGTACCGGATGTACAGAATGCTTACCGATTCGCCATGTAAGATGTATGGGGTTCATTTTATAACCACTTTGGTGCTTCACCTATCGATTTCTCTCATTGGAACCTTGTGGTTACCAAACAAGAAAGACATTCTACATCTCGTGGTTTAATACATATTATTGTTCTTTGGCATTGCACTTCATTTTGATTTTGACAAGTTGTGTATGACTATGAATGTTACGTGTATGTACGTGTATGTTAACCTCAAACAGGTACGGGTATTGTTTTAACTACATAATTATAGTTAATCATAGATATTACATTTTGGGAATTTTACTCATATAATTTTGACTAAAAATAATTATTTTAAATGATTTTGTAACACAACTATGTATTTTCAGAAATGCAACATACTGAAGAGGATCTCACACAGAGATCGGAACATCTATATTAATAAACAAACACTAGAATCGACGTTTATTTTATAACTGATCTTTATTTTTGTATTTAAAAGCTTCGAGGTATTCAAAACATTTTTTCTTGCTTTTAGTTGAATTTGGGCAATAAAATAATGATTTATATTATGTACCTCATTGTTACTTTCATTTTGAAATAATGATTACTGATTTTCACACTGAGGTCATTATTAGGTTTAAGTTACATTCAAAAATAATTTTCATAGACATTCAGACCACAAGCACTTCAAAATATTTAGCATTTATAGTCGTTTTTGTAAAATATTTTGAGATCTACCTAAGGATTAATATATTTTTCAGATCCTTTTTAAAGTTTATTAATAAATGACGGTAAATTTTATATGAAATGTTAGTGGAGCCGTCGTAAATGTAGTCTATGCCACAAGTCATAAATGAAACACACTCGAATTTGAAATGAAAACAAATGATATGTCATCCTTGAACTCAAACATTTACCATAATGAGGATGAATTCAAATGCGGCTCCCTTCGCGAACGGAAAGAAAGAGGTTTGAAAGTCAATACGAAATTTGGTTAATCTCGAGGACGTGTTTTGATCAAGGAGAAAAAGGTCACCTTGCTCAAGGAGTAAAACGCAATTCAAAGAGCAAAGGGTTAGTTACACTTCGAAAGTTTCGTTCTCCCTTGAATAGATACAAATCGCTTTATGCGGTCACTCTGCTGTAATAAATTTAAAGTTGTAATTTATGTAATGAAGATGATATGAATAAATACATACTAGTACTATTTAATTCATGCTGATGAAGAAGATCAAGAACAATTTCCCAAGACAGATACCAGTCGTAACGAACGAAGCATTCACTGAGATACTTTTAATGGCCTAAAGACAACTCGAGGATCAGGTTAAGATTCTTTTGAATTGCGGAGGAAGACAGAAAAAAAACACACAACTGTTTTCTGAAAGAATTGTGGACATTGTCTTTTCTTGAATTCACAAATGTAACTTATAATCATTTGATCTTTTCTCATTACGACATACAATCATTTTAATATCTCTGGCTAAATTAGCCAGCTTTAGGGGCATCCTGTGGTGGAATACCGCCAAATGGCTACCCCTGACGGTGTCAGCTGCAGAAACGTGCCGAGATTTTGAAACGACTTTTTTAATCTATTCAGAATGTTTGTATTTCGCATTCTCTCCCTAAATTTCAAGGGGCAGCGCACAATCCTGGCCATGTACTATACGTCCATTGTACGAATTCCATCGTGTGCATTGTGCCGTGTAATATCCCCGTAGAGGGAAATGGGATGCATTATTCCTCCTTGTACGTGTAAGGATCACTTTTTGATATACCGTGAATATATCAATGTTTAATGAGAAAGTTAGAAACACGTGAGCACTTTTTCTGCAGTTCTCGTAGCCAGTTCTCTTTTCGCTCAAGGAGAACGTTTTTATGAAATGCATTGTCCACATGGTTGAATGTAGATATTGAAATAATTTTTCCATAATTATTTTTTTAACTTTTAAGTTTTGACTTTTGACGACACGTAACATTTTAACATACTTCATGCATTCAAAATGTTAACAGTTCAACATGCATTCAAAATGCATATTTTATCACTTCGTTGAAAGACAGTACAGTTACCGTCTGTGGCTCAGAGCAGTTTCTTTCAGTCGCTGTTTGAAAGAGAATTCTGACGGTCGGCTGCTCTGATCGGTATTACTAGACTAATCTATTAATGGTCATTATTTCAATGCCCTATTTATTTTCGTCAAACATTTTCAAACAACATTCAGAAGCAATGAGCTCCAATTGAACTCTCCTTTGTACGTCGACGACTCAATTGAAATTCGGAAAAGGAAATTGTGCGGATTGTGCGGGGGAGGCTGGAGAGAAGCACGGCTCCTGAGGCGCGGCGCCCGCTTTGCACGCGCAGGAGGTGCTTTCTTGGAAGAGCGCCGCCGATAAGAATACTGTCTCTGGCAGGGACGGGACAGGCGCGCGCTTGGGACACTGACAGGAAGGCAGGGCGGGGGGGAAGGGGGACCGGGCGGGTCGGGGCAGCGGCGTTGATCAGAGCGGGGGCGGGAGGGGGGCAAGGGCAGGGAGGCGTGGGCGGGGAGGGGCTGGCGGGCGTTGCGCGGGCGGGGAGGGAAGAGCGGGGCGGGGCAGGGGGCGGGGCGGGGAAGGTGGGCGGGTGGCGCGAGGGGGAGGGAAACGGGCTGAGGGGAGCGGGGCCGGGCGGGGCGGGGGACGGAGGGCGGGGGGGCGGGGGGAGAAGAGAAGAGGCAACGCGAGCGGACGCGCGACGAATTGGACAGCGCCTTGCGCAACTCCTGCTCCCCCACCCCCCCCACACACACACAAGGGCGACCCTGCCAGGGGAGGGAGGCACGTTCTTACAATATTGTCAAGGGCATCCAGTGCTTTTATTACAAATTTACTTGTATTTTATTTCCTGGCCACGGAGTTGACAAAAAAGGTTATGTAATGCTGCGTGAAATAACGGTGCATTTTTCGTGTCTGCCGTCATTTTCTCAGTTTATTGTCAACATATGTCTCAAATCAATCTTAGCCCCCACTAAACGTGAACTTTTTTCATCAAAAGCATGCTAAATTTCCTAAATCAATAAAAAATTTATTGTCTAGGACTAAAATTTTGCTGAGGTACACTCTTGATTTAGGAGACACGCCGTTTCGGGACCGATACCCCGTCTCTTTTCGGCTTCACGCAGAGAAAGGCTTACCGCACATCACCAGTTGTCCCATTCCTTGGGTCCAGTAATCTCATGCATTACGAGTTTCATCTATGCATCCATAAGGATACACGTCGTTCAATAACATATTTGTGAATTTCTAATGCTATCAGATCTAAACAGTATCGTATGCGCAGGGCTGAGTAACACAGATCAAGAAATTAAAATCATGTATCGTTCCGTGTTATTCGGGACACAACAGATCAATGGACTGAGGATATAAAGTGCAGTGTAACGATACCCATTGTGGATGCAAAACAAGTTAAACCAAAAAATGCAACGTAACTAAAGGCAAAAAAAAAATGTTGTACGTTTCGCAAAACACTAAAATTCTTGTTCTTGCACCCTCTGCCCTCTTCCCGCAGTTTCCGCACGCACCTTGAAAGGTCGCGCTCACTTCAACGCCGGTTCCGCTGCTCCAGAAAAGATGCGACGAGCCGTCGTCCGTCTTTCCGCCGCCGCGGTCTAAGCTTCGCGCTGTGCGGTGCGAAATATGGGCCAATCCTGAGCGCTTAGAGACCCCCATTCGTCACTGGGGAGTGGCGGCGGGGGTGGGCGCGTGCGATGTCGGGTGTCACGTGATATATTTATTCCTTGCTAATCCCTCCTGTCCGCGCGAGCTTGCGCTGACGCCGTCGCCGCCGGGAAGCCAAAGCAACGCTCCGGCTCAGAGCAACAACTGTTGTCACTACAGAGCCACTGACCGGGAGGCCCTAGAGTCGAGTCCCGAAGGAGGCGGATTTTCCACTCTAGTTAGCTTAGTCGAATTGAGGAGTAACCTGGTGGCCGGCTTCTCTGAACGGGAGATTTCCGTGGTTTCTCCGATCAACATGAGGAGAATGCCGAAATAGTGCCTAACAAACAGGTCACGGATTATGCGCGATTTTTGTTTCCTCATCTTTGTCCCCACTCTTCCCTACATTAACATGCGCTACACTACCCCACATCTCGTGAAATCTGACTGGAACGTACGGCTTATCTCGACTGGAGTGAAGCCCTGCTGGAGGAAATGTCTGGTGGGGCGATAACTCGCAAACCGACACGGAGGTCGTAGCTGGATCTCACGATCCAGCGGGGTGGAATACCGACACACCACGCCTCTAATGTGGACTATTCTCACAGGACTAATGCCTTGTAATTCACGGGCCCTGAAACACGGAATATTGCCTCCCTCCCTCCTTAGGCACAGACAAAGGCTATGCGGGTAGGTTTCCATCCCAAGAAAGGTTTCCGGAGCAGAGAGCGAAATCGGGCGACAGGTGGGCTATCGACTGGAAAAATTTGTGGGTAACAGGATGGGCAATGAAAACTCGTAAATAATACTGGCAAGTGGTGGTAGTGATGGAGGAAACGAGCTGGCGAGGAACAAACAAGAGCCTGTATGCAAAGCGGGTCGGTTGGAGAAACAAGGACGGGATAAAGGGAAAGAGAAACGGTGAATAGAGTTCTCGACAGAATGCAGGGGAGAAACGCTGTTTCCGGGATTTACACAGACAACATTCCTTTGAAAGTTTACTTTTGCTGGTTGGTTGTGGGGAAATTTAAACGTATAAAGAGCAGTAAAAAGTTATTTTTCTGGCCTCACATCAAATGCTCACGTGCTATCTAACTGGTCAGAACAATCAGAATTACAATTGCTTGGATATAAAAATATGGAGAAGAGTGGAGTGAAATGACTAACATTTAAAATGTAGATTGTTCATGGATCTAAATATTTGTAGTAACACATTTTATCTAATTTGAAGAACACTTAAATTCCAATAAATGTTTATATATTTATTTAATTTTTTATTGATTTATTGAATGATATTTAAAAGGCGCTTCAACAACTATAGTCATTGTCGGCCATGTAATAATTTATAACCGTAATATAGATTATTTGTATTAATGAAATTTTGTATTGCTTAATAGTGTCAGATGTTTTTCCTATTTTGCACAATGAGTTTACAATACCGAGCTCCTTTTTTGCAACGTAAGAATTCAATGCGCAAGCGCAGTTGGCATAAGAAGATAATATAGATTTATTGCTTTTGTCAATTCTCGCTCTGCGTCCCTCTGATCTCTAAATTTATTTGGTTCTTGCGAAAACTGAATGATATGTCATCACAAATGCTTACTTTTCAGTTTAATTGTACAAACAGATATTTGCTAAAAGTGCAATGTTCGATCACACAGTTTGAATAAACGATTGGAGTTTAACAGCCGAAATTTAATAAATGATTTTATATCTGTGCTTCTACGTACTGCTTTCTGGAAAGTGCATTTAGGGATATAAGGAAGAAAACATGGCTACGGATGGGAAAACCACGTAAATATCATTAAACCTCTGTAATGCAGTAATGGAGCGAAAGTGAACGGCATTTATATACTAATTCCCTTTAGATATGTTCCAATAAAGTTTTTTTCTCAAGCAATAATACTAGAATCAATTTCATTTTCACTTGCCAGAGATCTCAACGGTATTATTATGCTTAGATACAAAGTACGGGTTTATTCTCACATTTTAGTGTTACGTAAAAAACACATAAATACTGGCCTAGGATACCAATCAAATGCATAAAGTTAAAGTAGACGTGTTCATGTAGATGAGAAGACAAAAACACGCGATTTTTCCTCTAACAAATAGGGCATTCCATTCATAATGAAATCAAATGCGTATCGGAAGACACCGATGCAATAACATGGGAGTAATACTAGATATTCTTAAATAAGTGTACGACAGCAAATAAAATGGATGTGGTATTTCTAAAGTGGCAATGATTTCTTATTAACAACTGTGTTGGCTTTGCCTGACGAGAAAGTTGGAGATTCTTTGGGGATGCAGCGGTCCCGAGCCCCGTCAACGTGAATGATGGGTGCAAGTGAACATCAATGGTATTATCTTACAGTTATGTTCACCACATGCATTCCAAGCAATTTTAAGGAGATTGTGAAACATCAATGTGTCTTTCTATTCAGCTTGTAACAATCGAAAATACTCCTACATATTCCCGTATTACATTAATATCAGTTATACAAAAATTCATTTCTTAGAATCAAATCACACTATTAGTATTAAAGATGTTAATGGGCAGGCAACCCGATTTCAGAAACCAGATTCTTCGATCTTCGAAACGTATAAGATATGAGTCGGGAGATGTATAAATATATATTCCAAACAGTTAAATTGCAACAATGAATTATGAAAATAATTGTTACATAATGTCACCTAATGATGTACCGAATATGACCGACCACATATGATGCACCGAATTATCTATTTTAAATGTGCCATTTTTAATTTCTGAATAAGGTAGATACGATAACAAATAGACAATAAGGCATTCTAGCCCTCCTCTTTGAAGATGAGAAGCAAAAATTCACAGTGCTAAACAAAAAAATCACGATTAAATACTATTTATGAAACAAAAAAGTCTTCTTATATGTATTATCACAATACAATTCTTTACTGAATGTATTTCCATCGCACAGAAGTCGGTTCTATGCCTCCTTGTGATATCCGTCTGTGCAGCCGGGAGGCGTATTTATGAGTTTGGGCGGCGTAACTCAAATCCAAGGTCGAGAGGCACCACAACTGACAGGAATTTTAAATGATGATTAAAAGACCTTCTTGACGCACGTTATTTTCACATACGAATTTTTCAACACCTTGCGACGATACATCTCTACGAATGTCAACGATTCAATTCGCCAATAGTGCAACATTTACTTTAAAGCGACATTTCCATTTATCTACGTAGATTTATAGCATAATGCATTGCAATTTTTAAAAGCACTGTTCTTCAGCTAAAATGACGTGCTGATCTGATAAATTGTATCCGAAAAGCAATTCACACGCAACAATTCACTAAATCGACGATCAAAACAAAACAAATCAAAAAAAAAACTTCGCGAAAAACAACAGCATCCAGAGAGCTAAGGATCACGCAAAGCACACTCGAAGAGCGAAAGGGCGGGTGGCGTACCGGGTACACTTACACCACACACTCATCACTCTTCACTGCGACGCACGAAGCACCACGCATGCGCACCCAGCACTCGGACGCGCAGCGCAGCGGCGGCACACCTCCACACACACAGCCCCACGCGGCCGCGCTGCGGCAGCACTGGCCTGACACGGCGGGCGCGGCGGCGGCGGCGGCGGCACGCAGCACGCATGCCCGGCGCGGCGCGCGCGCGCACTCACGCACAGCGCCCCACCCCACCCCGGGGGCGGGGGGAGGGGGGAGGATCCTTGCCATGCAGCGGTCGCCCCGCGCCGCCGACTTGATTTGACGGGAGTTTATGCGTCGCGGCTTTAAAGACGAGGCGCGCAGCAAGGGGGTGAGGAGTGGCGAGGGGGGAGGGCGAGGGGGGCCTTCGCACGTGCTCTCGGCGCTTTTGTCGCGTGGCAGGGGTCGCCAAGGCGGGGCGCAGGCTGTGCCGCCGGGGTTGACGCCGTCGCTGGGGAGTAAAACGGTGTGGAAACGCCTTGTCCGTCGGAGCGATTGGATTGACTGTTGGGGATTGAAATCGAACTTTCCTGCAGGGGAGCGCGCCTGGACGTTCGGCTCCAGCGAAAGTGTGCACAGGGCGATCGAGTAAATGCCTACGAAACGTTCAGGCCCAAGAACAGTTTGTAATCGTGTAATTACGGAAGGGTTGATGATTGAACATTTCACTTGATGTATTAAGTAAAAGTTACACTTTTGTATTAAGTAGTGTTTCACTTTCGTATTAAGTAATGTTTCAGTTATGTATTAAGTAATGTTACACTTCTGTTGTTACACATGCGTCTTTTCTCTTATTTTTAAGCCCCTTCTTGTGCATAGTTGTTCGGCAAGTCAAGTTCAGACGCACTCCAGATTTCATGTACTGGCCGAACATCGGTGCTCACGTAATTGCCTAAAAATCGGGGGCAAATGTATCCACCCATACACATACATTACTTTCGATTCCCACTAGATGTTCATTTGTAAAATGTGTTCATTTTCTACCCTGGAACATGCTCTAGAAGCTTGTAACATTTATTCTGAAACACACTGTATTTTTCAATAATTTTCATGCATTGTCCCTCACATTTTGTTGTTTACTATTGAATCTAAATATAATTATTAACAGTTGTTAAAACGTATTAAACCAAATTCGATGTAAAACATTATGTGTATCAAACTAACAGTATGTATAGAACTAGGACAAACTTGCGAAAAATATTTCTCGCTTTTCAAGCTGAAGCAGTGCTCCTCACACGCAGCCTTTGAGCTCCAGCGGAACGAACCTGGAGACAGGACGCGTGTTTTCCATCAGGCAACTGTTTGCTTCTACCAACTTCCTCACGTCAACCTTTCTTGGAACGGCAGTTTAGAGGAGCACAGATGTTAGTAATTAGAACAGGATTTAATGTTCCTTGTTACCAAGGTTTACGTATGTTTTAATAAATATTTTATTTCGGTTCAGTTTCTTTACTAAGGACTATCTTAATTGGTATTAAATATTGGAAGTAGATTAAGCAGGTTCAAACCTTTATATATTACTTTGTTGAATTATTTTATTAACAATTTCACCCTCCATAGTTATTACTGTGATACGCTGCCCATATTCATTTCAATCTTAGTTTCATAATAAATGCTTCTAACGGCAATTAATTCAAGTTTTTGGAATACGTTCTCTTTTACAATGACACATAGTTCGAGACCGTTAAATCAAAGACTTTTGTATATATTTATCTCGTAAGTTGCATTTTGCAGAATGTTATCAACATCGTCCGTAAAAATGCTCGGCCTAAGGTTACAAATTTTATATGACTATCGATTGATGGTATAAATCGGTCTGTTCGTGGTCAACGTTAGCGCCTAAACTGTTCCATCTCATTTTCTCCAAAAATTGATATTCCCCGATTGATTTATAAGTAGGGTACAGCAGAGGAAAATTTCTTCGCCCCCTTATTTAGATATTTCTATTTAAAAGACTAAAATATACAAGCTTGAACATCGTAGCAGATTGTCAAACATACAATTACACAAATAAAAAACGTAAATAAAATATTTAATACTCACATAGATGGATGTATACGTACAGGAACAATAATATCTTTCAACAATTCTTTGAATAATTGAACAATGCCTGCACATACTTATTAGCACTAAAATGAGAGTTTGAAAAGCGCATACATTCATACAGTTATGTGAATGCCAATTGGACGACCGACAATCCATCAATGAAACTTTTTTTCAACTTTTCAATCATCACTCACAGACTTCCCTGAAAGGACTAATTTATGGATGATATTATACAACATTAAACACTATTCATTGTAAGAAAGAAGTCACTCTCGGTGAATATTAGTCATTAACAATCCAAGCACATAATAAAATTCGGGGAATCTCTACATATCAATACAGAGGGTGATGCCATTCGCTATAACTAGCAAGATGTCATTATTATTCATTAATTTAAATAAGTCGTCACAGAATACGTAATGAGAGATTCCGTGCTCGTGTTAAATGGTCCGAATCGTAGTTGCGACACAAATATGAAATGAAATGGTTAACATTTTTACAAGATTATTATTATATTTATTGTGAAATTCTGCCGTCCCCTAAAAGTGCCGGCCACCCCTGCTGCCCCTAATACGTAACGCCACTGAAATTTTCTCAAAAATTTTCAATTTCCTCAAAAATTGGCCTAAATATTTTGATTATGCTCTGCCGCCGGATAGTGTTAAGTACGCATAAAATAATGGAACAGGTTTCATTTTCGTTGAAATCTCTGATTTTTAGAAAAATTCTTTCTACAACATTGAAGATAAAGATTTTTCTCTTGTTTAAAGACAGGACTTTAAATAAGACCATGCACAATTTTCGGAAAACATGAGTAATTTTTTAAATATAGGCACATCTTAAACATTTTTCTTCGAATTTACTCCTCATATGTATCAACGGATGGTATAAAAATGCTGCTGGTCTCGTTTGAGGTGTATATTCTCTTCGACAGCAAACTGACACTGCAAAGAAGCGCCGATAGTCAACGTCTTTTCTTGGATGTGGTAAAGAGCACCTTCTCACACTCCTAACATCTGGATATACCTATCTCGGACCTGCACCTTTACATATTTGCCCAGTGTTTTCCTTGGTCCCACCCCGGTGTTTGTGCCCTTGTACATGGTGCATGGTTTAGAATGACCTCACGTCTCCTACACAACATAAAACCTTCATGTCTTGCGTCGGTTTAATAATACATAATTCCGTCATATTACCACTACCATTAAACCACGTTTCAACCAAAACCAATAATATCGTAGACAAATAATAATTAATAATTTTTTGATTGAATTAGGTAAGTATTCGTTTAAAATTTTGATGAAGTAGGACACACTAGATAGATCATATAAATTACCATTCAAGTCTACATCACTTTTGTAAAGGTTGTAGATATATACCATTAATATTTTTTGGTTGATAAGTTAGTTTCACCATTAACCAAACGTTCTTTTAATTTGTTGCGTAGATCGGGCAGATAACGACGTTCATCAGGAGCCGTGTCATTTCTCGCGATCAGTGCTATACATCGCCAATGAATATTCTTCCGAAGAGAAGACAATTCCTCTTGCCTGGAGCGAATCTGGAGTTCAGTGGGTCGATGGCGTGTTGTTGAGTCAGCAGATTTCCCCAGACGATGCACAGAAATGGTAGCAAAGCATCCCTCGACATCTTGCAGCGTGGTAATTATCTTGAGCAGATCAACGGCTGGTTCGGGTTCTTTAGGATCATTCAAAATAATATTGTTTGCAAACTCTACATGTTGCTGAAGCTTGCTGAGATGTTGTTTTTCAGTTTCAGAAAGTGAAAATTCTTGTTGGTTTTGTTTGAGCATACGTAACCTAGACTCCATTAAATCCAATATTTACTGTCAATACGATCAACATGGATCTTAATGGCAGATATCGCTTCATCCAGCAACTGTGACATTTTGCACATTTGGTCGAGTATGTTGCGATACGATTCATCAAGCATGGATCTGGTTACAAATATATTATCCGCAGAGGGGGAGGGCGGTAACTGTCTGTTTGACATATTACTGTATTTCCTCCACAGCAATAAAACGCGCCGTCGGGCTGGCGTCACTGATTTGAACTGATTCTATGTTTCTACAATACCGTACATTGTTGGCGACCATGGCCTTGTGATACACCTGCAAGCGACTAGCGTTTCAGCATAACACGTGGCAAGGAGCGAAATGTGTGGTTTAAGTATATGTGCGATTACACGACAAATGAGCTCAATAGGCAATTGTGGTGGTCGAAATCGACTTTAGCGTATCTAATTACATAAGAAACAGCTAGAATTAGCCATTTAAAAAAATTACTGTCGAACAGTGCAATCGACAACAATTTAGATTAGGCTTTATTTAGTAAAAAAACAACAACAAACAACTGTATGTGACGAATGGGGGAGAAGATTATCTGCGCACGTTTTCTTGAGGTCCAGAATCCCTTCCCGCCATTTTAGTTGAAAGATGAGAAAACGTTTAAAATAAATAAAAATAAATTTTAAAAGATCGCAAGATTAGCAATATTTGAAAAAATAGACATTTTCGTTTCCGAATTATAAAAAACTTCTTTGAATCGGTAAACGAATTTGCAAGTATGATTTTTCTGTATTGCTAACAAAATAGTAATTCGCCCTTGCCTCTACTCTTACCATTACAAGCAAAAGGAGAGTTCAACAAAACGGGCGCATATTGAAGCTACATTTGCGTCCAGAAGCAAAACAAGGAGCCATCTCAGCATTTGGTCATTGGATCAGGGAAACTGGACAAAAACCTGATCGAGATGAAAAAGGGATTGGCTCGAAATTCTCATTGCGCCGTAAATCGTTCCGTAAACATCGTACATCACCCGCGAACACAACAATAATAATTCTAATATCATTTGAGTATGACAAGGATAGTCTAAAACTGATTACAATATTTGCTGTTGTTACAATTTCGCCCCTTCTCTCCCCTCACAAAATCTATTCTCAAATAGACGCGTCTGCGAAAGCTTACAGAGCGTTCCACTCTACAGAGCACCATTCAGCCGAAGCTTATAAAATTACTCAATATCCACACACACATATTTTCCTCGCCTGTTGCCATGTGTATATCCCGAGGTACCTGAATGAACGCCGTGCAACGGGAGTATACAGTGTGTGTTAGGGTTTGAGCACGCTGTGCGCTGTACGGAAGCCGTTGCTTTCACGAGTGGAAGGCACGCCATGGCACGGCGGGGATGAGGTGGGGCGGGGCGGTGCAATGCGGGGCGGGGCGGCACGGGACGGGGAGGTGGGAGTTGAGTGAAGTGGGGAGGTTTTTTCCTTTACTTGTGACGAGAGAAGAGTTACCCCAGCCTCCTGAAACAATTGAGTCTTTTCCGAAATTTTGAATCTGTTGATTTCGTTGTAATTACAGATTACACCACATGATAGCTCGTAGCAGCTGTAAAAAGCTTAAATTAAATAACAATAATAGTCATTATGTGTGCGCATTGCTGGGGGTGATGAAATGTATTAATTGTATTAATTAAATGTATTCATTGTTTTAAATTAAACTATAGTTAACATAGTGTGGAAAAAGTTGCCAACAAATTGAATAAGCTATAATTTTTTTTATATGCCCATTACACCTTTTTACGATATACTAGAGAATAGTAATTGAACTCACAATGGAGATGTCAAGAAAATTGACTATTAATATATATTAGCATACGCTGAAAACCAAATAAATATATCTGACAAGATATTACGGAATACCGTCAAAGGAGCAGAATTGTCCATTGGAAAATGGCAGCTCAAAACAAAGTAAGTACTTTGATGGTAACTTAGTACTTGGTGGAACAACAGCACATTCTTTCTCGCATTGTTTGTAACGGCTCTACAGTATTAAACTACTACATGTAGCTGCAAGACTGTTTTCAACCAGTATTTTCTTTTTCTGCGCCATGACTCACTCAGGTCCACGAGTTAACACACGGTGTGTCTTACCGCTATAACAGGCAACCGCTCTGACGTACGAATTTAGACCGACGCTTTAAAATATAATTGTCTCACCTATTATTTCCAACAAGCAATTTTTGAAAAGCCAGAGAGATTAACGAAATTGATTTCTGTGCCATTTTTTTAAGCGTTCCTTTTTTATCAGTGACAAAAATTTAATAAAAATATTTGGAGCACTTTTGGAGAACTTTTTCGCAATAATTTCAAATACAAATTATGTGAAAAATTCTGTGTTTATAATTAACACATAATTTCTTAAAGAGCTGATTTCTTAGACCAGATTTTGTTCAAAGCAAAAATCCCTATCTTCAATTTTGTAGTTTTGAAATGTTAACTTTTGTAGTTTTCGAAAATATAAAACATTTGCTGAAATACGACTATCACCACTTTTTTTGCTTCCTTTGATGCATACGAGAAATATATTTAAAGGAGAAATTTAGAGGTTTTTTTTAGAAAATGTTTTATTTCCTCATTTACATTAATTTCAACAACGAATTAAGCGAAAACTTTTGCAAAAAAATTGTACCCGATCATTCTTAACGAGCTAAGCTTCTAGAACATATTTTGTTCAAGGCAAAAATCTCTATCTTCAATTTTGTGGTTTGGAAATGTTAACTGTTAGCAAGTTTCGAAAATATAGATTTCCCTGGAAATGAGACTAGCACAACTTTTTTTTAGCAGGTTCGCACATTTTTGGAACCTTACTTAATATTTCATTATTGTGAGACTAATGATATTTGAAAGTTTGGAAACTTCCATGATTTTTTAAATGTTGAGGAAAAAATAGTTTTTTTCCTTGTAGTGTTTTAGTAGTACACATTTTATATAAGATGGACAAACGTTTTCCAATAATGGACAAACTAAGGCGGATGAAAAATTGCGAAATTTATGTATATTTCTTGCTTTTTTGGCGATTTTTAAAAATGGCAGGTATACTTTTTTGACAATAATTGAATTAGTAATTGTTGAACCGCAGTTATGAATAGTTTCCTAATGGACAGGCATGGACGTGGTGCAACGATGGACAAACGATTCAACATAAAAAAATCATATTTCAATTTTTTGGGGCCAGCTTCTTTAAAAACTTATTTTGGTTGTTCCGTTTATGATAAACATGATTTCAGAGGGTGAGTAAGTTGTTACAGGATAGAGCTGTACACTTTGTCGCTAATTTGACGATTTTTAAAAGTGCCAGGTAAAACTTTTTTTCTGAAATTTTTGAATCGTAGTTGGGTGGTCGTTTCATAGTTTTGGTGTTTCAAAAGTTTCACTACATTTGTACTGTGCCAAAGAAGGCAAAGAAAAGACAGCAAGTTACATCGTGACATTTTCGTTAAGGATTGATTTTCTAAAGCACTTCATATTCCTTCTTTTGGTGATAATGGTGCTTATGTGACACGTTTGGTGATACAGCGAAGATTTTAATATTTTAACTGATTGTTTCAGCGGCGGGACGGGGCGGGACG
>BOPP01000211.1:27099-66967 GCA_017312745.1 Gryllus bimaculatus
TGCGCGCGCGAGGCCAAGGCGCTGGTGGCAACTCGCTCGAGGGACCTCGGAGGCCGAGCCTTGTATTGCGTCATAAGACAAGATGTAATAACGCTACTCACTCGCGTAGTAATTGAGAAAATCATCATTAAAATTGCAGGTCCGGAATACCTTAGACAAAGAGAGCTAGAAACAAGACTTCATCTTCGTATTTATAGAAAAGATATCAGAAATATTGGCACAAGTAAGGAGGTAAGAAATCAGATCATTACATTAGAATTTTTATGTAATTGTCATAGAAAGGAAAGAGGTGAGCAGGGAGGTGGGCAGGGAGGTGAACAGGGAGGTGAAAGGGAGGTGGACAGGGAGACACATTGGCGCGCCTTCATTCTGCACGGCGCTAGCTTTATATAAATTCTCAACAACGGTTAGGTTGCACTTGGTATCGGTCTCTTATCCAAAATAATAGAGTATGCAACTCGGTGTTAATGTTGTTTCAGGGAATTCGTACAACTTTAAAAACTCACTCCTAACGTCGCTCCATTTCCAAACATGTTCTCATACAATAAACTTTACATTAGAAACAAATTGCATAACCATAATTATTTCATGCAAAAATATTTTAATTAGAAAAGCAGGTATTTTAAAACCAAGGACAAACATTCCAACTTTATATATATTAAGAATATATTCTTCTTGTCATCCACCTACGAAGATTGTTAATTTTAATTTTATAACTATACTTGTTCACCACTTATTGATTATTTCTTTTTCTCGTTTTGCCATCCATTTTTGCTATTTCGTCATAGGTTTAGATAGTCAGAAAATTCTTTATATAAAATCTCTTAGGCTGCTTTAACTAGTTACAACTACTTATACATAGAAAAATGGGGTAAATAATTTTGTTTTGCTAAACTAATTTCTTGTAGAAAAGCGTTATTTAATTTCCTTTAAATTTGACAACTTTCGACATGAAATGTTTCAGGGACAACAAATCGGAAAATCGTACCTAAGTGGGATAGATTATATGCGAGATGTTGTATTTAGTCGCGTGGACTTCACAGTAAATTGGGGTCTCCCGGAACTTGGCCAGATGCTTTCCTGTGAGTTTGTACCGACGTCACAATCAGTCTCTAGAACGCTAGTGGCCGTGCCTCCGCCTGCGAAGCTGCCGGCGTGGTCGCTGCCGCTGCGCGTGTTCTCCCCGCGCATCTGGCTCGTGCTGCTGGGGACAGCGATGGCGTATGCGCTGGCGTGGCGCGTGGTGGCGGGCGAGTCGCTGGCCGCCAGCGCCGCCGCCGCGCTGCGCGCCTTCTCCTCGTGCGGGGGCGCCCCGCAGGACAGGGTGCGCGCCACGCCGCAGCGCCTGCAGCTGGCCGCCGCGCTGCTCGCCTCCGCCGTCGTCGTCGCCGCTGCCTACCAGGTGAGGACACAGCACTCCCTATATTCCTTTGCTTTGCTCTCTTTCTTATATCAAGTCAATGTTAAGAGAAAATTTGCTTTGACATTGTAAGTTTGTATTGGTTTCATAGGTAATGTTGTATCTACTCTAAATAAGGATTCTGCTTGTTAACCGAAAGATTAAAAAAGTAAATATGTTCGCAATCTTTATTTTCCAGTACTTAGATTCTAATTATTTTCTTTTGATTACTTTAGGCGCATACGTGGAGCTGCAAACCGGGCACATTTTTATGGCCTTTTCTTTATTGTGAAGCTTTTGTTTTACGTGTTTTTTTTCTTTAAGCGTTACTAAACTGAAACGTACTTCTAAACGTGTAATTTCAGATTTATTAATAAATCAGTTAGTTTTATCGTCAGTAATAGTTAGTAGTATTAGCCAACGAAGCCATCAGATGAAGCAAGGTTATTCCAGTTATCTGCGATCCAGTAGAGATTGTGTCGAGCCCAGGAGAGACGCAGGAGATGTCGGGCTCTTAGCAAAGAGTCCAGTCGGTCTTCTGCTACCATAGCTGATTACAATCAAACGTCAACGCCCAGTCCTCACGGATTCGTTTATTGTACGGCTTACATTGATTTTTTGCTGGTATTTCACACCGAAATACTTGTTTGTAAGCACTGACAACTCTACGCTAACGCCACGGTTCAAAGGAACTAAGGTATTCGTCTATCTAAATTTTAACTTTCTATTTGTGACGTATAACTGGATTTCATAGTGCTTACTTGTAGAATTAGGTATTAGCAGAGACTTTTTTTTAAAATTTTGTATAAATAGTATAATCTAATAAGTTTTTTTCCCTACCTAAAACTGGTTATGATTTGTGTCACTATAACCCATAAACCGTTTTGTCGGGTTCACACAGAAAAGCCAGAAAATCATATGGAAAATTTTATTTATGTCCGGGTGTTCAGCAAACAGAATCCTTTACAGCTTCTATTGAAGTTTATCCAAATAATTTTGAATGCACAGAAGCGCTTAAACGCCATTTTCTTAAAAATGCACCAATTGTTTTAAACAAAATTCCTTTTAACAATTGCGTTTTACTTTTCTTTAATATTATTAAAATAACATTTCCATTCCACTATTAGCAACTCAAAATATTTAGAAAAAATAAAAAAAAATGTAATTTGGGCGGCAGTTAGCCAAAGTTTGTGGCAAGTCCGAATATCTAACCGAGACCAAAGGAAATAAAAAATAAAACGGGAAAGTCTGTGCCATTCTGTCGCACCAATAGTTGCACTTTCAATTACAGTTTTGGAGAATTAGACCTTTGGGTGCCCTCACTGCAAGACATGCGCAACCAGAAGAGAGAAGAAGCTGAATTTTGTGAAAACTTAATTAAATAATAAATAGAAATATAATGTTTCTCGATACGATTATACAGAGTATTTCATTATATTGAATCTTTTAAATAGTTTTGTCTTTGACAATACAAGGTCTGTAATAACATATTACACAGTTCAGATGATGGCTGTGGAAAGAGATTCTACGTTAAATCAAATTTGTTTTAAAACAATTACTTACGAAGAGCTCACTTTTCTAACAGTAAATGTTTTATATTTTTGTTTATATCTATTCAAAAATACATATTCAGAGAGGAATAATATAATATTAACTTTAGTCAGAAAGAACTGCAAAAATCTTATTCTGTGAGTGATTTTACTTGAATAAGTTTTGTTACATGCAAAACCACCGTTCCCGATTACGAATATGACTTGTGTTAACAGTCATAACTTACGAAAGCGAAAGCGTGCATGATTCATCTCTTAGAATCTACCGATCAGAGCAGCTATATCCCAGTATTTTCACCCAGCCAGCGACTGAAATCGACATAGCTATGTAGGGAGAGTCGAATATCCGCCGCAGGATTCGATTCCTAGGTCATCCTGGCCGGAGTTAGTACAGAAGCATTGGCAATGATTCTGGGAGAAATTTAAACGAAATTACAAACATTAAATATTAGAAAAAATACCCCTTTTTTGAAATCTGATACATTATGTTTGAAACTGTTGCAACACGATAAAATATGAATGTTTCCATTTGTACAATGAAATACCTTTAAAACAAGTGATTCTTTTCTAGGGCCGTCTTTTCGACATGATTATGGTACCCCAGTACTACCCGGACATCAAAACAATTGGCCAACTAATTGCCTCCGGAATGACAGTGTTGGCTGCTAAAGACTCTCAGCCCTCAATAGACAAGATGAAACTATTTTGTTCACAGAAAAATGATAGTATTTGTTCAGAAGGGACAGTCAAATATTATGTAAACCTGAATGTCAAATATTGTAATAATTCGAGGGACCAGCAATTGTATCTCGCTGAAAATCGTTACGTTGCAATTTCAACTGATAGACAATTGCCTCTGTTGATATCTATAAATCGTGGAAGGGCTGTGTCAATGAAATTTTTCGACGCCGCATCACCCGTATGGGAATATATGTTTACGAAATGGTAAGTAATGTAGGTTGTACATCATTTCTAAAACACGTGATTAAAAATAACTCGGATTAAATCTTTCTAAAGACCCTTTGGAATAAGTATATGAGGACTATTGTTGGTCCAATTCATGTTTTTTAAAAATTTGATTTAATTGTGACATAAATAATAAATATGGAAGCAGTATTTAAGAAGGTATAATGATAGAGTTAGTCCTCACCAGCAATGAATGGCAATTTTGAAGTTGTTGAACGTGTGAGGGGAAAGGAGATTAAAACCTCTCGCCAACTTGATAATTTCCACAAATCCAAGTTTTTAGTGGTTTTCCCACAAACTACAACAAAAATCCACCCCTCTTCACCAAATGCAAAAATCCTTACAAAAATCTATAAAAAATATCTTAAAAATTCTTACACTGACTTCTGAACTCCAACTCATTTATTTGCAAAATAGTTAAGCTAGTTGATTTTTTTACGCCACAATACATTTATAGTCACCTAAGTTTTCTTTATCGTACCGAAGCCTCTCCTGAATTCTCCGACTGTAGAAATTCTGCCTCTACTTATACATTTGCAGGAACTGGCCGTGGGTAGATGTGATCAATCTGAAGCTGATTCAGTTCCGAGACGCGGGCCTTGAAATCAAGTGGGCAGACGACTTCAACAGAACATGGGGGATGTACTATCGTTTGCGCAATGACACACATCTGCGTACGGGTGAGGTGGGGACGGAGGCGGGAAGCGACGAACCCCGGACCCTGGAGCTGCAGGACCTGCGGCCTCACCTGGCGCTGCTCTGCGCGGGGCTGGCGCTGGCCGCCGCCGCCTTCTGCGCAGAGCTCGCGCGCAGTCGGTGGGGTGCTGCGCGTGCGCAGGTGCGCAGATGTCTGCGCACATTGCCGCCACTTCCCGGGCCGAAAATACTCCTCGGCGCGCGCAGAAGAAGGAACTGAGGACTCAGGAGACCCAGGAGACCCAGGGGTGCTTTCAACGCCCAATCCAGGCGTATTTTTTGCGTGTGATCATTTCTGTGTCAATTTCAGACAAGAAGCACAGGGGCGTAAGCGAATCTGAGCAATAGAGAGCAAAAATATGATATCATTGGAGACGGTAAGGTTTTCGATTTTTTTAAATTTCGAATTTAAAAATTTAAAGTTAGAAAGAAGCGAAGTATATTGTATTACTGACACGATAAATGTAGATACCATATGGAAGATTAACGCACATTGCACACTGCAGAAAGCACGGTCATTATTGAGCATTCTGTCGATCACTGTAAACAAAATCGGAGATTTTCAAGGGGGATTTTGTCGGTTTTTTCCGTATTACATATTGTCTTAATTTTTTGAACTTGAATTAAAGCTTGATAAAACCAAAATTGGTACTTTTCTAAAATTTAAGAACAGTTCACTGCTTCATTTCTTTCATTTGTCTATTTAATAACAGTTTTATAAATACGTTTATTTTTATTTTCTTTGTTTTATTTTGTTTTATAAGATTTTATGAAACAATGTGTTTTTTATTATTTTTTACCTAAAACTATTTACATTTCTGTGATACGTGAAGTGTACTGACTTTAAAGATTTGTTATGCATAAGCGTGAGGTTTTATTCTGTCTTCTTCAATTTTACTAACAGAAGAATTGAGGGCGTAAAAGACAGTCTGGTTGACGCAACATGCAGTGCTCCTAGGTGGCCTCTTTGGTGAGCACGAAGGGCAGAAGTTTTAACTGCTGAATACAACGTAAACGCCGAATTTCAATTACAATACTCTGTTGAAACCCCGTCTTAGTTATTGTAGTTATTTCCACCTCTTTCTCTACCTTTCTATCTGTCTTTGTCTATCTATCTTCTTTTCTCTCTCCCCTTTCTCTCTCCCTTTTCTCTCTCTTTTTCTCTCTTTCTTTTCTCTCTTTCTTTTCTCTTTTCTTTTCTCTCTCCCTTTTCTCTCTCTTTTTCTCTCTTTCTTTTCTATTTTCTTTTCTCTCTCCCTTTTTCTCTCTTTCTCCATTTTTATCTCTCCCTTTCTCTGTCACTTTCTCTTTCTCTTCTTTACTATATCTTTCCCCCCTTGCTTTCTCTCCATATTTCTCCCTCCCTCATTTCTCCATCTCTTTCCCCATCTTTCTCTTTCTCTCTCTCTCTCTCGTTATCTCTCTTTCTCCCTATTTTCTTCTCTTATTTTCTTTTGTATTATTTCTCTCTTTTTCTCTTTCCTTTTTTCAATTTATTTTGGCATCTTTTTCTCCTTCGCATTCTCTATTGATTTCTCTCATTCGCCCTTTCTTTCTCTATTTCTGTTTCTATCTTTTTCTCTCTCTTATTTTCACTTTTTTCTGTCTTTGTTTTTCACTTTCCCTTTTTTCTCACTTTTATTCCGTGAAGACTTAACGTCCTTCATCACCACGCTAATCGTCTTACTTTATCTGTGCTCAACCGCATTGCGACCAGACAACAACTCGATGCAGTTGTTGACGGAACGAGATTGGATTCAAATTAAAGAGATGACTTTTGCCATATCCAGTAGACTAGTTTGCCTATAACGAGCGAAAGAAAGAAAAAAGTTTAAATTATTCAGAAGATCGGGACAGCAAGGAATGTGGGGGTATTGACATTCTTACTGTAAAGAAACCATACGATTTATGTTTATTACAACATAATAGATGTATATGAACTTGTCAGGTAATAATTTCGAAATGTAGAACATTTACCGCATTTCGCCACACATGTTGTGCATATGAAATGTCCTTCCTTTATTTAGATACGTGCAGTCTATATGAAGACCCGTGTAATGTATCCCGGAACCGTGGAAATTTGTGGCGTGCATGTGTTAGGGTGAGTGGAACAGCGATGTCGCAACGTGGCGAGCCTCACAGCGGCAGAGAGACGCGATGGGTAGCTGGCGGCAAGACACAGAGACCCGGCTTCGAGCCCTGTGGCTGGCGCTGGCGGTGGCGCTGTGGGAGGCGTGGACGGGGGTGGAGGCGCGGGGAGTGTGTGTGCCGTGGGAGGGGTCGGGGCCGCCCGTGGCGCGTGCAGTGGGCGCTGGGGGGCGCGGGCGGGGGCCGGGCGCGGTGGGCAGTGGTGGACCTGGGCGACGGCCCTGCGCTGGCATACGCGCCCTGCACGCCGCGCCGAACGGCGCGCTCTTGCTGTGCGCCCGTTGCGCCGCTTGTGGACGCGCACACGCGCCCCGGCGTGGCTGGAGAGGCAGGCGGGCTACGTGCTAGCGGCCCACCGCCACGACCACCTCCTCGCCTTCCTGATCCTACACTCTTAAAGACGCCGTCTAATGACATTTTCGGAGGCGGTGAGTATATTTTTTCATCGCATGGTGATTTCCTACTGGAATTTTCCATTTGGAATTTATTTTTTTATATATTAAACTACAAATATTTTATTCTTTGGTTTAAGTTTCGTCTCTTTGATTAAATTTTTCGCGTGATGAATAAATTTTTATAGCATACTACAAAACGGTATGATTATGGGTGTTTACCCTCTCCACTGACAGTAGGATGTTGACAATAAAGCAAATAAACGCATGGTGACCATTGCTGCTCTCTGTGACTTAGTCTTTATCGCTGATCCTACTCGTCTTTCGTGGAATGAGGCTTTGCTCTTCATCTCAGGGAATCAGCTTCGTTCGAGCCTTCCGATTTGAGAGTCTGCGGATGTGCTCACTGTCTTTGACAGTACGCAGAGAAAGTCGGCTTTACAACTTTGGATAAACCGAATGGCGGCCTCTTGCGGAGTTATGGCGCGAAAAGGCGCATTTGTATATGTAAGGATTTTTATTAGGGTGAAAAAGGGATAGTAAAGGCAGTCTACGCGATGGAATTCTAAAATTGCTTTTAAGTCAAATATGGCAGCGAAATATTCCTAAGCGGGTTTTTAATTAAGAATTTTTTTCAGGTAATAACAACTGGCGCGATATTCTATCGAAACTTTGATCTACATTCTTCAGCGCCAGTCGTTTTAGCAATTGGAAGAATACCTGAAATTCGCAATTGTGAGAAAGGAAAGAGAGAAAGTAATGGATTTCCACAGAATATTGCCTTCAAGGAAGATCAAGAAAGGCAAAGTATTACGTATGGATATTCAAAAAGTCGTAAAATTGTGAAGGATCCTCAAAACATTTTTCAAAATTACCAGTTAATACAAAACAACGTCCTAAAGCCCTTTGAAAGCCAGAGTATCTTGAAGGAAAGTCAAAAAGAGAATAGATACTCGGATAAACAGATGCGAATTCATTTGACGAAAAAATCCAGCCGTGAAAGCAACTGGGTATATAATTGTTCATTTCAGATATTTCTTGAGAAAAACTTTCGTTCGCAACTTAACATTTGCAACAAAAGGCAATTAGATAATTCCTTTCATGGAGATATTTATGATTATCACAATTTACAGCATGACTGGACGTCACAAAAGCACGATAAATACCTAAAGCCTCAGCAGAAACCACTGAACCTCTTTGAGAAACTGGGAGAGGACGATCTGCAGCAGCTGCCCAAGAGACAAAGGAGCGGCGGGAGGCGAGTGCGTGAGGCCGGGAGCGCGGCTGGGGCGCAGCTGTATGCGGATCGGCAGGTCCTGTCTGCGCTGTGGCAGCGCCACCAGGGCTTCCGCGGGCTGCTGCTGCGCGAACGGGAGGGGGCGGGGCGGTGGTGGGCGCTGGCCGTCGATGTCGTGGCCCCCGAGGGGGGGAGCAGGGAGTGGCTCACACAGTGTGAGGAGCGCAGTGAGGCTTGTACGCGCGAGGCGAAGGCGCTGGTGGCAACGCGCTCGAGGGACCTCGGAGGCCGAGCCTTGTATTATCTCTATCAACAAAATGAAGTGTCGAAACTCACACTTGTAGTAATTGATGGAATCACCATCCGGCTTGCAGGTCCCGAGTATCTCAAGAGAAAAGAGCTAGAAACGAGACTTCATCTTCGTATTTATTGGAAAGATATTATAAATATAGGCACAGTTCTGGAGGTAAGAAATCTGTTCATTAACTTGCAATTTTTAGATAATTGTAATAGAAAGGAGACAGGTGGACACGGAGACTACAGGGAGATAGATAGGAATATGGATAGGGTTGCGGATTCAGGAGAATACAGAATACAGGGACTGTGTGTATGTGTATATATATATATATATATATATATATATATATATATATATATATTGTGACGTATTTGGGAAGCGGTACTTTCACGACAGTAAAATTATGCAAGGGACAGGTACATTTTCGTGATTTCTCTAGGAATTTGGCGCAACATAGGAATAGAATTGTTATAGATTATTTTATACATCTAAACGTTTTAATAAACAATGAATACACCTCTCAAATAATATTTACAAACAGTAATGCTTAGGTCTTGAAAACTAGCGCGCCGATCAACTCCAATTTTCATACTATCTCGACCTTTAAAACACCATCTGCTCCCTCCAGATGCGTCCGGGGCCGTCGTTGCAACGGCGGCGGTGTCCTCGGCAGGCTTCGGTTCGCCCCGCAGCCCGTCGAGGATTCGCCCTCCCTCGGCGACCAGCTCCTCCGGCCCAACGTAACGGCTGATGATTTCGCCGGGGTCCGCCCCAGCCGGTGTGAACAATGTCTCACAAATACGGGAACGAACGACGAGAGATTAATGTTCGTCGTTTATTCTAATCCTTTCAGTGACCTTTTTTGGCTTCGCACAAATGTCTGTTCGGCACTGTCCACTATAATGTTGTTCCAGTGCGGGATCACGACACTAGCCCACCAGCCACGCGATTTACTATCTTATTGGTCTTTCTCAATTATGATGCGCAATTCAACTTCCACTAGTCATTTTACTATCAATCCTTGGCGAATTTGATTCTACACTCGGCGGCCTCACTTATTCCAAACAGTATTGAATACTTGTGAATAATCTCTTGGGTGCATTACAGCTCCGTCTGTATTTCACTGAATGCCTCTCCGCACCCTACTAACCGTCGCTCGCCTCGCCGGATCCCCCGATTTGAGCGTTGGTGGCGGCGGCGGCGGCCGCGACGTTACTGCGCTGATCAACTCAAATGTTTTGTTTTAATTTAAGATTTATGATTTTTTTAATAGTTCTTATTATACGAATGTTATTCGTTTATATTCTAGCCAACCCACCTACCTCGTACAACTTACCACCTTCACAGTAGCAGGCATGAACCGTAAGCGGGTTATAAAGATTTTGCTCGTGAAGCGAACTTAAAAATCTAGGGAGCAGGATCTTCAGGGTGCGAGAAAGGTTTGAACCCTTGACACAATAAAATCACACAAATTGCACACAAATAAGCGTATAATTTACCATAAACTTTTAGTGGCATACGTTAATGACAAAAAAAAAACAAGAATAGAAAATCACACTTTTACAAAGAATAGTCAAAACACAGATACAAAACCTTTACAACACATACTCATGTGAATGAACACATAATTTACTTGAAGATTGATACTCTGAAATAATTACCCTAAACTACACTGGGAATTCCCTTGGAAAATCAATTATATCTAAATTTGTGCTATTCTAAATACATTGCACGTGAAATCAAAAATTCAATTTACAACCTCTCGCTTCAAGATATTACATGTAATGAACAGAATGTTTGCAAGTGCACTACTCTAATTTACAATTTAACTGTGTCTGAAAATAGCGAAATAATAAATGTCCTAAGTAGAATGTTTTTAGGCAGGCAATAGCGCATCAAAACGTCTCCTACTATAATACTGTAATTTGTTGCCACCCGTGTCCTCAAATTCTTAACACTTTCCTAAACTAGTTTTTCCCTGCCGACGTGAACTTGACCTATTTCTGCGGTTCCTAACTGTTACCTCGTGGACTTCCCACTTTTGGCCTTGATGGCCGTTCGCTGGTCGCTGCGCTGACACCGTTCGGTCCCAGCCTCTGCGTCGTAAGAGAGACAGGATTCGCCTCTGACGTCTGCGTTTCCTTCTTGCGTCCTCTTCCGTTCTTCCTCCCAGCCGTTCCGTCTTCTTCCACGTGCGCCTGCATCCTCGGCCTCTTCTTCTTCCTCGTCTGCTACCGGCGCCTCCGACTACGCCCACGTTGCGAAAATGTCCCTTGCACTTTACCGAGTACTCGTGCAAGTTCCTCGCTCGTTGCTACTTTTACTTTGACAAGCCAGAACTTTTAATGTTTCCTTCACAACGGGCAACTTTTATTTCCCCTGTTGTTAATTGAAGAAACACTACTTAATCTGCACTATCTCGTGAACGACTAACTAGAACGTCTGTTCGACGCCGAATACTCCTACATTGTAGTCGTTGCAGCGGCAAACAATATCTAATGTTTAACGAGAGTGTTGACTCGTCGAACGGTGATCAAAAGAGCAGCTGCTTACTCGACGCGTGGTGACCAGAAAAAGAGAGCTTTCGCTTGCGGGTTCGCGTATTTATCGCGCGGCGCCTGGGGAAATTCGTGGTAGGGCCGCTACTTCCCCTCTCTTAACCCTTCACAATGAAAATATTACTTGCAAGTTCGCATTCGTTTAGTACGGGCAACGGATACCAAGCCGCGCGTTTAAGTACCTCTGCCTTACGCGTCTGTTATCCTCGCTGCCTCCGTAGTGTTCACACATGAGACGGTGGTGTTATGGGGTTGCACAATCCCATATCGCCACAATATATATATATATATATATATATATATATATATATATATATATATATATATATATATACATACACATATGTAAAGAAAATAGATTTTCCTTATTTTGAACATGTGCTATCCACCCTTGGTGCGTGGTTAAGAGTGGTTGCGCGAGGTTGAGACTAAAGAACGCTAGATGGAATGAGTAGTACGATTGTTGAAAGATACTTAAATACGAATTAGTATAGCTTGAAAGAATTAATAAGAAAGATACATTGTAATTAAAGTAAGAGGTGTAAACAGAGAAGCGGTTTGATAGTATTATTTGTCGTTTCTCTGTTTATAGATAAGAGCAAAATCTTTATGTTAAATAGACTTTGTAAATGATAATGTAAGTGATAATTTATAAAAAGGAATAAAACTCAACTGTGTTTACAGGGCAACAAATTTATCTATTTACCTTTATAAATAATTGTCTTATTCTTATATACGATAATACACTTTTAGTTATGAACGTGCAAAGACGATTGACCTTAATTTTATAAATTTTGTTGTTAAAATTTGATTTTGCATCCAAGTCTTTAAGATTTTTCATGAAGTTAAAATGCTCTATATATCATTTTTATAAAGCCTTTGATGCCCTTTTAATTAGTAAAAACTACATTTACAGTGAAAAATGTGCTTAATAATTTTAATATGCTTTACTAATTTCTTGAAGAAAACTTTATTTACTCTCCCTTAATTATGATAACTTTACACTTGAAATGTTTCAGGGACAACCAACCCCAAAATCGTACACAAATGGCTTAGATTATATACGTGATATTGTATTTAAGCGCGCGGATTTCACAGTAAACACGTGCCTTCCAGAACATGGCCAGTTGCTTTCCTGTGACTTCATACCTACGTCACAATTAGTCTCTAGGGACATAGTGACCTTGCCAGCGCCGGCGAAGCTGCCGGCGTGGTCGCTGCCGCTGCGCGTGTTCTCCCCGCGCATCTGGCTGGCGCTGCTGGGGGCGGCGGTGGCGTACGCGCTGGCGTGGCGCGTGGTGGCGGGCGAGTCGCTGGCCGCCAGCGCCGCCGCCGCGCTGCGCGCCTTCTCCTCGTGCGGGGGCGCCCCGCAGGACAGGGTGCGCGCCACGCCGCAGCGCCTGCAGCTGGCCGCCGCGCTGCTCGCCTCCGCCGTCGTCGTCGCCGCAGCCTACCAGGTGAGGTCACGGCCCTCCCTGTTGCTTTCCTTTCCCTATTCCTATTCCTTTGCTTTCCTCTGCTCCAAAGTTAAGATAAAGTTTCCGTTGACATTGTAAGTTTTTATTGATTTAAAGGGTAATGCTATTTCTGTCAAAATAAGTATTCAGAATTTTATCAGAATAATCAAACGCGCAAATATATTCGCAATCTTTATTCTCATGCTTTTGAATCTAATTAATTGTTATTTGATTATTTTGGGCGCCAACATCTGCATCATTTTGTCCTTAAAGTGTGATTGTCTGATACGCGAGTATCACTCCATTAATAATTCTCACTGATGTATTCTAGTACGGAAACTACTGTGATCTTGAGTCTCGTTATTATGGTCGCGGTTACATGGTCGCGTATGCAGCAACGGTTAGAGTAGAAATGCAACCGCCCCAAATGACAGAAACTTCAAAAGTAGTTTATTTACACAATTGTATTTAGCAGTTGAAGCACTTCCAATGATTTCTAATGAAGTTTTTCAAAATCATTCTGTGAAAAATATTTTCAAATTTTGTGTATACAGAAGCATTTAAACGCCTGTTTCTTAAAAATGTTTCTGATGTTTCAAGGAAAAATCCCCTTTAAAACAGAGTTTTACCAGTCTTTAATATTCTTAAAATAAAATTTCCATTCGATAATTATAGAAATAAAATAGAAAAAAATAGAAAATATCAAAACTAATAGAAAATATCAAAAATATCAATCAATATTTTGGGCGTTCATAGATATCAGTAAGGAAGAGGATGTGGCATGTATTTTCTGTGTATGTTTTGAATCATTTCTTTGGCACACCACTAGCCCTACAATGACATATTACGCAGATCAGAGTATGGCCGTTTAAAGCTAGATTCTACATTAAATCAACTTCAGTTTTAAAACAATATTAATTACCAGAGCTGCGTTTTCCATCAGTGAATATTTTATATTTTTATTTATATCTATTCAAGAGTACATATTCAGTTGAGGAATATTATCACATTTACTCTAATCAGAAACAAAGGCAGATATTTAATGTTGTCGGCCCTATTCCAATTGTACATGAATATGCCTTGTTACATGAAAATCCGTTTCTAATTACGAATCTAACTTGTGTTAACTGTTATAACTTTCGAATGCAAAGGCTTGCATTATACCTGTGAATCTAGCGATCAGTGCAGCCAGATCAGAGTAATCACACCGAGTCAACAGCTGAAATCGACCTAGCTATGCAGTGAAAGTCTACTATCCGCCGCAAGTATCGAACCCTTGGACCACCTGGTCAGAGTCAGTTGGCTTTGGCAATGATGATTCTGGGATAAATTCAGACGACGTTACGAGCATAAAAAAATAAAAACTAATTCAAATTTAAAAAGAAATGGAATACTGATTTTAAATATATTTAGAAAAGTGATAATTCTTGTGTGAAACTTTTTCACCACGATAAAGTATCAATGTCTCCAATAGTACAATGAATTACATACCAAACATTTGATTCTTTTCTAGGGCCGTCTTTTCGACCTGATTATGATACCACAACGCTACCCGGACATCAAAACTGTTGACCAACTGATTGCAACCGGAATGACAATATTGGCTCCTATAGATTCTCAGCGTACAATAGACAGGATGAAAGTATTTTGTTCACAGAAAAATGATAGTATTTGCACAGAAGAGACAGTCAAATATTTTTTAAAAATGAATGTTAAATATTTTAACAATTCAAGAGACCACCAATTGTATCTGGCTGAAAATCGTTACGCTGCACTTTCAACCGATAGATATTGGCCTCTGTGGATATCTGCATATCGTAAAATGACTGCGTCAATGAAATTTTTCGACGCAGCATCACCCGTATGGGAATATATGATTACGAAATGGTAAGTAATGGAAGAAGTACGTAATTTGTAAACAAGTGATTAAAAATAACTCTACTCAGCCGCCCCCACCGCCGACGCCGTTCGTATCAAGTTACTCGGCGCCACGAACAAACGCAATGAGTGGATTCGGTTCCGCGGCCACGGTTCGATTCCCGGCGCGTTTGGATTTGCTCTCGCTCGATTCGCGCTCTCCCTCTCGCACATTCGTCTCGCTCGTCATCACGTGACTAGTCTAGTCGGTCTGATTGGGGTAAAGTCGTCGTGATTCATCCGTTTGGTCACGTGCAAGGTGTGTCCCGGATTTTTCGCTTTGAGCGTAGCGAGTGTGGCGTCAGCTTGCGTGGTTATCGTGAACTTACATCTTGTGGTTTGAAGGGGAATCCCAGAGTACTTTGTCGCCATCGGGTGGGGAAGCCGCTTCCCATATATCGTCAATGTCGCAGTCAGTACTTTTCCTTGACGTGGATTATGAATCTTTGTGCGAACACACCGTTTGGTAGTTTTGTTCAAAATGTTCCAATTTTATTAACGTGGGGCAAGTCCTTAAAATTACGCTTAAAATTACATCTCTGTTTCTTAAAAGTAATGAAGGTCTAACGGTTTTAAACAATACAACCTAAAGTCATAAATAAAAATATCCAAATATATCTCTAACAGTTTAATTATATACTAGATTTTAAAATGTAGAAAAACACTATTGCATGCATTGTGGAAAATAAATTAAACTTTTCTTTCTATCGCCATCATGTGGAGGAAGACAACAATTATTTATGTATTTGAAGACGAAGTTCTACTAATAATTCGAATGATAACATTCTTCGAGTCTACGCCTTCATTATGTGCACCAGATACTTCACTTTTAATGCAAAAAATTTCTGCTCAATATCAAAGCCACTTATTTTTAACATTATCGATTCTTGTAGCCTGAAAGTTTTCTGCAAACCGTCACTCAGTTTTATTTTATTAAAGGGTCGTGCACTTTTTATTTCTTATATACATACGTGATGTAGGGAATGTTATGTAATGCTGCGAGAAATCCGGCAAATATTCGGTTGGAAAAAATCAATTGATGAGACCGGATAACGAAAAAGAGGATACGTTCAAATGCTAAATTAAGAAAATTTCCCATCTTGTAATTCCCGTCTTGAAAACACGTATTCTAGCCAGAATCCCTGTTTTGTGGGTCCCTGATACCAATAAATCAATTGACGGCAAAACGTCCATACGTCTATTACTGTCTGGTGTAAGTGAACAACACTAGCGCTTAAACTATACGATTTTTCCCAACTGAATTAACTGCAGTCTGTATGGAAGCGCTGCTTTTTTCAAAAACATTGATAAATTTTTGTTAGTACTTTACAATACGCTTCTTCTAATTTTTTAATTTTTTCTCAAATACCACTCTAATTTTATTCTATAATTTTCATGTAAGAAAGAAGCCGCCTACCTACGTATACGAAATTGAAAATAGAGATTATTTCTTTAATGAAAATTTAGTGTCCATACTTCGTTGTTTATACGATCATGAGATTTTTTCAAACTTTTAGTAGTTTTAACGCAATATTGCGGCAGGTGTGTAAAACTAAAAAAAACATAAAACAAGATTTTTTCAGAAACCGTTGAAAACTTTTCCAAAAGTTCTAAACCTTTTGGTGGTGATCATACTAAATATACTCTAAATGGTAACATAAACTTAATATTGCTCTTCTTTTGTTTTTCGTTCTAAAGTCATTTTCTGGCTTTTTTCTCAGGTAGTTAATATTTACATTAGCCGCAAATTCTTCCAATTACTGCTTTTACAAGCACATAAGCTTTAATTGAAATCGGATCAATTTTCTCAAAAATTCAACAGTTTTCTGTGAAAATAAGCTTAAAATTCCGCAATTTTACAAAAATACGTTACCTCAAAAATGGCTTAAAATTTTTCCTGTAAACTTGTGTATTGGGTAGTGCTAACTGCCCCTGTTAAAGATGACATAAATTTATTTTGCAGTATTATATTGATTTTTCATAAATTACACAATCTTTTTTTATATATAAATATATCTCACGCGTTTAATATGCACATTTCCTCCTATTTGTATACATTATTACATTTGTGATTTCAAGGGATTAAAAGTTACTTATATAGAAAACTCGTTTCGAAAACTCGAAAGATTTTTGTGAAAATGAGCTTCAAATTTCGCATTTTGAATCCATCAATGAAAATTTCCATACAGGACGAGGTTTTACTCATCTTCAAAATTCTAAATGTATATTTCTTCTACTATTAGGAAACCGAAAAATTGTGAAAGCGTGAACGTCTATATTGGTGGCGGCGATAGATAGCAACTAACAAGAATTTCGGGCAGGTCTATAAAGCTAGCCATCACCAAGGAAATTAGAAAACTGTAAAAGCAGAAATCCCCTGATATTTTGTAGAACTAATTTTAATCTGAGTAATTAAAAGAATGACCTTCAGTTAATTCGAAACTGTTTTAGTTGATTTTTCTGATTCTTTGAACATTGAAACTCGTACATAATAATAGAAAATACATGGTGTGCTGGCCATGCTAGTTTTCAGTTCAATATCTGACTAATATTCTAATTCATGGTTTTTTAATTTGATTTTAATGTGACGAAACAAATCAAATTTCCATTCAGTTTTTATGAGAGTATAATGCTAGACCCATACTACCCAGTAATTAGGGACAATTTTGGAGTTCTTCAACAGGTGAAGTAAAGGGAATTAAAACCAATAGGCAGCTTGATATTTTCCTCAGAATCCAATAGTCTGTTTCTAGTCGTATTTGACAATGTACTACTAAAAATTCATTGCTCTTAGCTGAGTGCAAAAATCCATTCAAAAATCCATGAAAATTATCTTAAAAATTCTTACACTCACTTCTGAGCTCAAATACATTTATTGGCAAAATTGTTAAGCCAATTGTTTTCTTTACTCCGCAATGCATTCATACTCACCTAAGTTTTCATTAGCAAACCAAAGTGCTTCCATAACTCCCTGCCTGTTGCAAAGCTGCCTCTACTTCTACATTTCCAGGAACTGGCCGTGGGTGGACCCGATTAATCTGAAGCTGATTCAGTTCCGAGACGCGGGCCTTGATCTCAAGTGGGCAGACGACTTCAACAGAACATGGGGGATGTACTCTCGTATGCGCAGTGATATACCTAAGCGTACGGACAAGGTGGGGACGGAGGCGGAAAGCGACGAACCCCGGACCCTGGAGCTGCAGGACCTGCGGCCGCACCTGGCGCTGCTCTGCGCGGGGCTGGCGCTGGCCGCCGCCGCCTTCTGCGCAGAGCTCGCGCGCAGTCGGTGGGGTGCTGTGCGTGCGCAGATGCGCAGAGGTCTGCGCGCCCTGCGGTTCCCGTTTGTACCACTCCCCGAGCCGAAACCACCTTTCGGTGCACCGTAGATAGAGGAACTGAGAACTCAGGAGACCGGGGGGCGCTTTCAACACCTGATTCAATGCGTTTCTTTTTCGTGTGATCACTTCCGCGTTACATATATACAAAAAGCACTGGGATTGTCAGCGAATATCTATGGACAGTAGATTGAAAACATGTGAAATAAATGGAGACGGATAGGTTTCTGATTTTAAAGAACCTTAAATTTAAAAAAAATGAAGATAGAAGCGTAAAACATTGTATTACAGACACGATATATTTAGGTAGCATACTAAAAATGGGGCATTCTGTCGAAGCGAAATCGAAGATGTTGAAAGTGAGTTTTTTTATAATATTTTTCCATTCCATGCAGTCTTCTTTTTGTTTATCAGTATTGAAGAGCTGAAACTTGTGTAACAGTGAAAGATCAGGTATCTCTAGTTACACGAAACGGCTTGATAAAAACAAATTGATGCTTTTCTAATATTAAAAGACACCTTTTTTATTTTATTATTATTTGGGACAACTTTAATTATTTAATTTTTTTCTTTTCAAGATAATTTTATTGTAGTTTTCTTAATGATATTTTGTTTTTGAAACAGTGTATTATTTATTGTCCAATTTGTAAAAATACTTACATTTCTGTGATTCGTAAAATGTATTAACATAACAAATGTGGTATGAATAGTTGTGAGTTTTTATACTCCCTTCTTGAATTAACCAACAGAAGTGTTTAGAAAGTAAAAGACAGTTTTGTTGAGGCAACATGAAGTGTTCCTACGCGCCATCTTTTCTGAGTATCAAAGACGAAAGGTTAAACTGGTGAATACAATGTAAACGCCGAATCACACTATAATTCTGAGTTTTTACACTTTATTGGTTATTGTGTTTATTTACCCTCTCTCTCTCTCTCTCTCTTTCTCTCTCTCTTTCTTTCTTTGTTTCTATGTTATACTCTTCCCTCCTATTCTCTCACTTCCTTTCTCTCTCTCCTTTTCTATCCCTTTTCCCGTTTTTTCCTTTTGTCCACCATTTCTCTCATTTCTCTCTTTCTCTGTCTCATTAGTCTCTTTATCTCTCTCATTTTCGCAGACTCAATCTCTCTTTTTCTCTCTTTTCCTCTTCTTGACGACTTAACTTCCTTTATTAACGTCGCCAACCCCCCTGCTTCTATGAAACCCGCTTAGCATTTCTTCTCTTTCAATCTCATCTACGATCTCTCAAATGGTCGAGGAAAAAGGTATTTTCTCTCAAAAACCTGCACAAAAACTCGCAAACACTCTTTGCTTCATCGGTGAACTATACCGCTATTAACCGCAATGCGACCAAACAATAACTCTTTGCTATTGTTGGTGGAACTCGATTGGATGCAAATGAAAGAGATGCCTTTTGCTATATCCAGTGGGCCATTTTTGCTGTATTGAATACTAGAAGGAAAACCTGTTAACTTATTCAGAAGACTGGGACAGCAAGGAATATGTTGCATATGGTCATGTGGTGTAATAATTTCGAAATGAAGCAAATTGTTTGCGTTTCGCCACTCATGTGACTATGAAATAAATATTTTAAATTGTTTTTCTTTATTTAGTTCCGTGCAGTCCATGTGAAGACCGTGCAATGTGAGTTGCGACCGTGGAAATTAAGTGACGTGCATTTGTATGAGCGAGAGAAACAGCGATGTCGCAAACATGGCCGCCGCCACAGCGGCAGAGAGACGCGGTGGGTAGGAGGCGGCAAGGACGCAGAGACCCGCTTCGAGCCCTGCTTCGCCGGCGTGGCGCTGGCGGTGCCTGTGGGCGGCGTGGCGGGGTAAGAGGAGGGCGTGTATTGAGTGCCTGGGAGGCGCAGGCCGCCCTGGCGGCGTGCAGGTTGCGCTGGGGCGCGGCGTGGTGGGGCCGGCGCGTGGGCGTGGTGACCTGCGGCACGGGCCCGCGCTGGCTACGCGCCCTGCACGCCCGCGCCGCGGCGCCGCTGCTGCTGTGGCGGCCTTCTCTCTCACTTTTGAGGCAAGGCAAGGCGCCCGCGTGGCTGGAGAAGCAAGGGCTATGTACTAGCGGCCACCCGCCACAACGATCTCGAATTTCTTCTCCTACACACCAAGCATGCCGTATATGACTATATCAGGGAGGTCAGTTATTGTGAGCCATTTTGTTTGTTTTTCTTTGCGCACTCCTCACAAAAATATTGAGCATGATATCTGTACTTTCACATAATGTTCTTGAAATGGACCTTGTGTAGTTCTCCGTCTTCTCTTCAAGCAATTTTCCCTTTAGTGATAATTTCTATCCAGTGGGGGCTTAAGAAAATATTTCTTTTCCATTCTTCTCCAAACCTACGACCATTGCCATGAAGTCACATGTAACTTGGGTACATTTCACTTATTAACAACCGCATGCCAATGAGATGGTTAAATGCGGACTCTGCCTTAGTGTATTTTAAATATCTGAAAATGGGATACTTTTTCGTTTTGTTTCAAAAGTTGTAATTTTGTGAAACTTGTGAAGTTTGATTAAAATGAGATCCACGTCATTCTTTTACGCGTCTTCCCTCTAACTATAAGAAAAAAAAATAGGGGTGTTGCAAAAGTTTGTTTTTTGATATTGCATAAATTTCAAGTGAAATTAATTCGATTTTTTGTAATTGTACATGACCTTTTTTGAAAGAGCTGATTTTTATTACCGACTTCGTTTGAAGAAAAAATCTTTAATTTTAGAGGTTTTAAAAATTTTATTTTTGCAATTCTCGAAAAAAAACGGAGTGTTCTCTGGAAATGGGAGTAGAATCTTTCTCTATTGTCCCTCATTGCTTAAGAGGAGAACATTTAAAGAAAATAACAGTTTATGACAGAAAAATTGTTTAAAAAAATAAATTGTTTACTTTTCGGACAAAATTACGCGAAAACAATTAATATTCTCGAAACATTGAACATGACCTTAAGTCAAGATCTACCTTTAAAGAACAGATTCTATTAAGGAGAAAATATCAATCTTGAATATTAAAGTTGTAGGAAATCGTCCAAAAAATGTTTGCAATTTCGAAAAAACGTGGGATTTGAACGAATGGTTACGAACAAACGAACGATTGCTTAATTTTTAAGCGTATTTTATGCTACCCAATGACAAAGTTTAAAAAAATTGCAGTAATGTTTGAGAGAATTTCGAAAATGATTTTATTACGAAATATAGTACGATAAACACAGTCATAGATTTTCACATGATCCTTCCTTCATCATGCTGCCACGCTCTTATCTAATATCTCTTTATTCCTTGGAATACGGTGAAACAAGATAAGAAGTCTACATTGGCTCATGCACTATTTTAGTAGACGTTAAAGAGAGAATTCGTGAGTAAGGACACAACAGAAATAATACACTACATAAAAATGTTCGTTATTTTGCAGCTAGTAGCGAAAGGCGCCGTTTCAATTAAGTTCCTCAGCACCAGGCGTTTTAGCAATTGGAAGAACACCAAAAATTCGCAATTGTAAGCGAAAGAGCACAAAAGGGAAACGACATCCAAAACAGAAAGCCGCTAACAACGGTAGAGATAGAAACAGTCTTCAAGAAAATACGAGAATTAAAAACATTGTGGAGAATGCCCATTTTGAAAAGGACTTGCGGGAAGATCAACTTTTAGAGAACCACTTTAATGAACGCATTACAATCCATACCAATTTACAAGTTACCATACCAATTTACAATTTACAGTGGGAAAACAGCAACACAGAAAAAAAAGTCGCCAATGCACAGGCGCTTCACATATAATAGAAGGCTCGAAAACGACCAGCCATCTCCGACACTTCTTGAGAAAAACCTTCGATCTGTGCGCCACGACGAGAAAAAGGAGAAATTTCGTCAAGATGTAAATATTAATACGCAACTGCAGCATGAGTGGAGATTGCAGAAGCACTTTAAGACCCATCTGGAGGGCGAGCGGGGTTCTCAGAAGCTCCTAAAGGACCAAAAGAGCGGCGGGAGGCGAGTGCGTGAGGCCGGGAGCGCGGCTGGGGCGCAGCTGCGTGCGGGGCGGCGCGTGCTGGCCGCGCTGTGGCAGCGCCACCAGGGCTTCCGCGGGCCATCCTACCATTCTTGGACGCTCGAGCCTTCGTCCGGCATGTGGACTATGACGGCATCATTTGGACAGTGGCCAAACCGGCGTATCAACAGTACAGAGAGCTTGAAGAGCGGCTGAATCTCAAGTTTTTTAGTTGGGAAAATTCCACAAAGAATGTCACATGTTTGAAGGTAAGTAATTTATTCATATCTTTTCATAATTGTGGTACTTTACACTCTCAAATACAAACACTATCAGTCATTGTGTACAATATTTTTAAAACAGCTCCTTTTCCGACTCAAAATGTTTCGTAATTATTATTACTTTTGGTTAGCATTAAAAGCAATAACTTCCTGGGAACACTACATCACAAAAAAGTATGTTCCCTCGCACACAGTTATTAGCTCGCCAGAGATGCATTTCAGAGACCATATGTTTATGATCGTCATGTAGCAAAGTTTGGTTGTGAAATCAAACGTCGAAATAAAAAACTTATCGTATTTTTTATCAAACTTATTGATGGATACTGTCTATCATAATTTGAGACACTAATTTCGTCAATTCTCCTGACGCCTTGACAAATTTTAACGCACCAGCAATTGTTTGATACAACGAGCGGGCTGATGAAAGCTTTTTTGTTCTGGAATTATGCCATTACTGAATATTTTCTGCATTGTGCTATCCTTCTATGCCGTCATACCTGTGGTATTGGATAACTTCAACAATAACTTGTTGGAGCTTTCATTAGGAAGAATATGGATTACAATGAATATGTGAGGCGAGTTATTGTTCTGTAAATCAATTTTTCAATTGCATCAGTATCATGTGCAGTGTTTTTCAAAAAAACGTTCAATATAGCTAGCCTAACGTAAAACTGGGCACGATGTTTGATGGCTTTAACGAGGGAGAACAAAAGAAGCTAGTGTTGCGCGACCCAGTGCGCTGTTAAGTGGCAGAGAGGGAGCAAAAGAAGGCGGCGTCGATGTCGGTGGTGCAATAAAAAATATTCGTGACGTCGTACAGAGACAGGGTGGCGTGATGTGTGATTGGTGTTTTGACAGAGGGACAGGGCTTCGAGCCCTGAGGCTGGCACTGTCGGTAGCGCTGTGGGCGGGGGTAGAGGCGCGGGGCGTGTGTGTGCCGTGGGAGGGGGCCGCCCGTGCGAGGCGCTTGCAAGTGGGCGCTGGGGAGGCGCGGCGCGTGGGCCGCGGGCGGGCGGTGGCGTGGTGGACCTGGGCGGACGGCCCGCGCTGGCTACGCGCCCTGCACGCCCGCGCCGCGGCGGCCGCTGCTTGCTGTGGCGCCCGTCACTGCCTCTGCTGATTGTGCCGACCGCCTGTGGCGCTTGTCGTACAAAGCGCCCATTTGGCTGGAGAGGCAGGGCGGCTACGTGCTAGCGGCCCACCGCCACGACTACCTCCTCGCCTTCCTACTCAACCAAACAAGCGGAACAGTCTATGTTCCTTTCAGTGAAGTTAGTCATACTAAAATATAAAATATTTTATGTCACACAATTTTCAATGCGAGCTTTAACTAGTATGGTGGCTATTCTTTATTCGTATGTCTGTCATGCCATGGTTTTTATTTATTATTTACAATAGGTATTTTTGCTGAAGACTTCACCAATTGGTTTCATATAACACTTAAAATAGCAATTAAATCAATTTTTCACACATTTATTTTCTTAAGTCTAACAATGATTACCGTTCGTTTCACAAAAACTCTAATAATTGTTCGTGTTACCTGGCTTGTATAGTTGAAGAAACCACAGTAAAGAGACATCCCAGGACAAATCATGTTTAAGTGAAATTGCTACTCGTATTCCACCGCGGATATAACCTCCCCATTCGTTGGTTTAGCGCTGCTTTCAATGATAGCGACGTGGACCTCGTAGGCACAGGTCTCAAGCGCTCTCAACTGTACCTCGGCGATCGTTGCAACATCGGAGGAACCTAGAGGTCAGAAAGCCGTCGATGTCCAAGTGTGGAAGCGTCTAAAGGTCGTTGCTGTGGCGGGGGCGGAGGGAGGTGGGACAGCAGAGCCTAGAGGTCAGAAAGCCGTCGATGTCCAAGTGAGGAAGTGTCTGAATATCGTTGCCGGGGCGGGGGCGGAGGGAGGTGGGACAACATAGAAAGAGCCTAGACGTAAGAGAACCGACGATGTCTAGTGCAGAGGTTGTCAATGAATCCTTTGAAGCTGCGGAAACGTTTAGACTGTTTAGGGTAGCCCACGCGATGGACTTTTAATTTTATGCTTTTAAATAAATTATCGCAACAAAATATTCCTGAGAAAGATTTATATAATACAAATAATGTTGGTTTCTTACAGTCTATAACTAGTGGCTCTCTCTCACATCGCAACCTTCAACTTCATTCCTCGGCGCCAGTCGTCCTGGCAGTTGGAGGTACACCAGAAATTCATAATTGTGAGGAAGAGGACAAAGGAAGAATCCGACTTTCACAGAACCATGCCTTCAAGGAAGGTCAAGGACGGCTAACATTTGAAACTGGATATGCACGAAGTGGTAAAATTGTGGAGGACACACAGAATTTTTTGGGGAAAGACCAGTTATTATGCAATAATATCCAAAAATGTTTTGAACAGCAGAGCAATTTGGACAAAGCTGAGAGGGATAATAGAAATTGGGCAAATCTGACGCTATCTGAAATACCCTTCCCGTTCGATCAGATACGTAAAAGCAAACAGGAAAGTTGCCAGGCCTGTACGTTCTCTGTTGAAGATGTGGGAGCCGAGCAGCGACCTCAAAAGCGCCTCGAGGAACAAAGGAGTGGCGGGAAGCGAGTGCGAGAGGCCGGGAGCGCGGCGGGGGCGCAGCTGCGTGCGGGGCGGCGCGTGCTGGCCGCGCTGTGGCAGCGCCACCAGGGCTTCCGCGGGCTGCTTCTGCGCGAACGGGAGGGGGCGGGGCGGTGGTGGGCGCTGGCCGTCGATGTCGTGGCCCCCGATGGGGGGAGCAGGGAGTGGCTCACCCAGTGTGAGGAGCGCAGTGAGGCATGCGCGCGCGAGGCCAAGGCGCTGGTGGCAACTCGCTCGAGGGACCTCGGAGGCGCAGGTTTGTCTTACGTTCACAAAGGAAGTAGCAAAATGTATGAGCGGTTTGGAGATTTTGTTTTGCGTATAGCTACTCCCATGTACTTGGAGTACGAAGAGCTCGGAGCACAGCTTCACCTTCTTCTGTTTTGGAAAGGTAAATCTGTAAGATCAAAGGTAAGAATTCCTTCATTTAAAAATAATAAATTATTTTCTCTGTTATTAAATGCATTTAATATAGCACTTATAGAATATCGAAAGCAAGAAATAAAGCTATTTTTGATAGGGGATCGAATGGCATTTTTTGCTAAAGCGAAATTTTTAACTCGTTTTTACAAAAAATGTTTGAGTTTTGGAGACGTTATTTTTCAAAATGACGTTTGATCTAAAAGATGGCCTGACGAACGGACAGAAAGACAGGCGGACGGATGAACAGATGGACGGATTGACGTGAAGCCAGGCATACGGCCAGATGGGAGGACGGACGGGCGATCTGAAGAATGAACTGTCAGACGGCCTGGCAGATAATACAATTAGAAGTAATATTTCCAGACACGGTGTGACAGGGAAATATGGCACGTTTTGTTTCCTTTTATGGTACGAAATAAGAGATAGATGACTAGAGATGACAGAAACCAACCATGTGGGTGATCTGGGCTGTCCGGGTGACGCCGCGTCGAAGGCTGAGTTGCCGGGAACGTTAAAAAGACGTCTGATCGGCTAATATTTGTAGGTAATTTCATTTATAACAATTTAAAGACTCTTTTTAAATAAAGTAAAGCATAGAATAACTTACAATTCAAATTAGGAAGATTATGCAAGATTATTATTACTATGTAGGAGAATATAATTTTAGAAATTAATTTTTTTAATGATGTATACAGACGTTGCATTACAGGAATTGCTTTATACCAAAAAGTTACTTTCTAATTAAGAAGGGGGAAATGACTATTGAGGATGAACATAAGAAAGTTTTAATAAATTAGTTAATTGGTTGTGAATAGCTTAATAACTAATTGTTCAATTCTACATCGCAGAGTATAGTTATCAGAATAGATTAATATATTGTATTAGCACATAAGCATATGGTTATCGGAATAGAATAACGTATGTTTATGGGGCAATTCGTCCACCTGCGTGAACTTTCATAAGAAACATAACCAAATGCTATAGCTCTTAGACTACCTATTTTTTCACAATATTTTATGTTCATAATAAGTGGGATTATTTACGGCCGCATTTGCATTATCAAATTTCTTTGTTGTGAGACCCTTCATCTAGAGGTAACGTATTTTAGTCTAACTTCTGAAGATACAAACGTTTTTTTCTGCAAAAGGAAAACATATTCATCCATTCCATTAAGTAATAAAATAATAAATGTGCTTAAACGCATTTATTATTTTGGTATTTAATAGGTAATTATTAAGCTTATAAATGAAATAACTTGATACTGTATGGCTAGGCCAAAGGCCTTTAAGCCATTACAATACCTACATCCTACATCGTTCTAAACTTTCCAGTTGTGGTGTTCACCCCAAACGGCTTCTCCGTCCCATCAAAGTCCTGGATTAGACCAGAAGGTTGGTTTGAAGGAAAGAAACCTGAAGGGGGAAAACATGACGCCAGAAGCCGAGGACATGCTAATCCACCAGACTTTTTCTAAATTATTTATTTATTTCTGGGCACAGACATCACGTATTCTCCCTCCAGTCTCCCTCAGCAGCTGAAATCGAACAGCGCCAAAGCAGATCCCCGCACCATTTGCTATGTATACTACATACGGAGAAATATGTGTGTTATATAGAAAGTTATGTAATGCTACGAAAATCCAATTTCGATAATTCACATTTCAACGTAAATACACATAGAGGTCCTCAGATACCGTAAAAGTGGTTTTTAATACGTCCCGACGTCCATCTGTTCGTCCGTCCTTCTATTCGTCCGTCCGTACGTCCGCCTGTCCATCTATCCGTCTGTCCGTCCGTCCGTCTGTCCGTCCGTCCGTCCGTCTGTCAGTCTGTGAACACACCACTGGCGCCTGAACCATACGTTAGATTTATTCCAAAATGAATATTTCCTGGTCGATAAAGCTCAACTTAAAGTGCTGTGATTAAAACAAAAAAATAAATAATTTAAGGGTACTTTACATTAATCTCCAGTGCTATTTCTAGTATTTTCTCAAAAATAGCTCCACAATTTTTCTTCAAATTCCTTGTAAGAGCAGAGTTAAATGCTCGTGTAAACCTGAATTGTTTCAGGAACAGCCTTTGGAAAAACCACACACACAGATTTACAATGAAATTCTTGATGTACTATACGGGAACGGGGACTTCATACTTGAAGGGCTTCTTCCAGAAATAGGAGAGACGATTCTGTTTGACTTTGTGCCGGCGTCACAAAGATTATCTAGGACGATTGTGGTCGTGCCTCCGCCTATGAAGCTGCCGGCGTGGTCGCTGCCGCTGCGAGTGTTCTCCCATCGTATTTGGCTCCTGCTGCTGGGGGCGGCGGTGGCGTACGCGCTGGCGTGGCGCGTGGTGGCGGGCGAGTCGCTGGCCGCCAGCGCCGCCGCCGCGCTGCGCGCCTTCTCCTCGTGCGGGGGCGCCCCGCAGGACAGGGTGCGCGCCACGCCGCAGCGCCTGCAGCTGGCCGCCGCGCTGCTCGCCTCCGCCGTCGTCGTCGCCGCCGCCTACCAGGTGAGGGCACAGATCTCTCTAAATTCCTTTGCTTTGCTCACGTTACTACTTCGCATCAAATTGCTGTTTCCGTTTCAAGTTTTATTAAATAAATAAATGAAGTCACATCTGTTCTAAAAATGATTTTTTTGTAGAAAGACCAATAAGAGGAACAATATTCACCACAATTATTCTCCTGTTTAGAAGACGAAGAAGAAGAGCATTTATCTCTTTTTCTTATTTTACGCGCTTACAAATTTAAGTTTTCTTCAAGGAGTGAAAATTTAATAAGTGAGAATCTCTCTATAAATATATTAGATTAATACACGACGTGTAGTACGATCCGGCTCCGATCTACACGCCGCCTTGCGGGGTTTTTCCTCCTCAATGTATCTCTGCAATGGCAACTCCCCTCCTGCACATGCCACTCTGACTGGCTACTGGGCGACTAGCTGGAAAACGAGCGAATTTTTATGAAGGGTGAACCGAGTGAATGTTTTATGACCAGATGATATTTTTATGAAAGGTTGATTATGATGCGTTCGGTTTACGTTTCATTTTAAGCGTTTCTATACAACTACCTAACTGAACTTGCGCTTTTGGATTATATAAATAGATGCAATTAAGTCATTTTGTAAAGGTATATTTTCGTCGCTTTTAATATGTGTGCATTGCCTCACGTAATGTATTTTGGCCTACATTGCAGGGTGCATCAACAAAATTTATATTATCGGCTAGTTAGTGTCTCGTTTTTATACAGTTGATAAACGGTTCCCAAACTATTTTTTTCCGTGCCTTAAGCAGGCTATATTAGTAGGCATTATGCTCCGATTATAAATGAGAAATCACTCAAGATCTCATTGCACCTAACGATGTAGTGTATGTTTCGTCTGCTCTCATGTCAAGATGTAGCCTTGCATCTTCGAACTTTTTAAAATTTATTTATTTATTTATTTATTTATTTATTTATTTATTTATTTATTTATTTATTTATTTATTTATCGAGCCGGGCCCCTCGTGGGCTGTTCTGTATTGCGCCTGGGATCTTACTCTCACTTTCTCCGCCAGATGTCGGTCTCAGTTAACTAATCCGAACTGTCTGGTAGGAACAAAGATGTCTTCGGATTATGAGAACTTTTTTCGGGTTGAATGCATGACTGTAAAAAGTAAAAATGAGGTGAGGGTACGAACTCAGGGACCCGATGGTAATTTCATGTCTCTGTCGTAATCTGAAGAAGATTTTAGCATTTGTTTTGTTTAAGATAGGCTTTGGTGCAATAAATTGGCCTAGTGGAAAGTGAGAAAGGTCGCATTATGACTGCCAATAATGATGCATCTGTGCCGGAGACACGGCGTCTCCTGGACAGCCACGAAGAAGTCACGAACAGGAATAGCGGGTGTGGTTGAGCTCATTTTGGTCTGCTTTGGTTTGGTGTAGGATTTTAATCGCAAGAAATATCAGATTTTTTTATTGCACAAAATTTGATCTTACAAACAAAAACGTAACGTGGCTTCAATATGAATTATCATCATCGTCCAACATTTTTGTTAAATATGAAACAGGTTATGTCAACTTGTAATATCCAGTTAGCAAAGTCTTTCGTCTGGTCTCTCAACATGTGTGGCAGTGTATCAATCACTTTGTGGTTGATAACTCCGTAATCTTTAACCATATTTATCATCTCCTCCCACCGTGGAATTTATAAATATGAAACTTTAGAAAAAATACTGTATTATCCTGAATCTGATAATCCTTGGGTGAAACTGTTGCAACACGGGCAAATCTCAGTGTTTCTGCTTCTGCAAAGAATTGTCTACTGAGCACGTGTTTCTGTTGCAGGGCCGTCTCTTCGACCTGATTATGATGCCTCAATACTACCCGGAAATAAAAACAATTGACCAACTGATTGCTGCTGGAATAACAGGATTAGCTCCTATAAACCTTCAATCTAACATAGATGTTTTGAAACGGTTTTGTTCTCAGAGAAAAGACAGAGACTGTTGTACAGAAACATCGTCTCAATATTTCTTAAATCTCAATTTAAAATTTTTTAACCATGCGGAGGAGCGGCTATTGTATCTTGAAGAAAAACGCTACGCCATACTTTTAAGTGAGAAAAAATGGCTCCCGATGGTTTCTATAAGCCCTCAAAAACTTGGCTCCATGAAAGTTTTCGACGCAGCGTCACCCTTATGGGAGTATATGATTACGAAATGGTAAGTAATGGAAGAAGTACGTAATTTGTAAACACGTGATAAAAAATAACTCTGACTCCTCATTCCAAAAGCTCGTTGAAATGAACCTACCATTAAATTAGAAGTTATACTCTGTGTTGTGATGCACTGTCCTCGTGCGGGAGTGCGTTGGTGACTTTGTGCCCAGTCGCGCGTTAAATACCCGTGCGCCCAAGAAAAATTTCTGATCCGAGAACTCACAAAGAGATTCCTTTTTGATAAGCGGCGCGTTATCAACTGAAGTGGACGAGAAGAGGAGAGGATCACGGAGCTAGGAAACTGGCAGGCGATGAACCGCGGTTAACTGGCGGCGGCGATGGTGTAACGGTTAGCATATCGGGCTGGTTATTCAAGTTGGCTGGTTCAAACTCGATCGAAGCCGTGGGTTCTTAAGGGCTTCCTTCGTACGCCTTCCTTCGAAGGGAAGTAAAGCCGGCTGTCCCATGTCAGTAGATTTACTTGCATGAAAAAGATCCTCAAGCCTAATGTCACCTCTGAACTAAATTCGAATCGCCTGTTTGTCACCCAAGAAATACCTACTTTTTCTGCTAGTTAGTGAAAGGAGCGTAGCGAAATTTGCGTCGTCGGGCGGAAGAGCAGGCCTGATGGCCTGAGTCTCGCCACGTAAAATAAGGCATCAGTTCAATTCAATTCAATTCAATTCAATTCAATTCAATTCCACCCGGAGGCTGGCGGCGATTCGGCTTTGGCGAATTCTGCGTAGGAGACGGCTGGATCCAAACACGCTCACTTCCTTTATCATCCCGAACTACTTCCTATATTATCCGCCTTCAAAATACCTGCATCTACTTATATTTTCCAGGAATTGGCCGTGGGTCGACGCATTTAATACGAAAATGATTCAGTTCCGAGACGCGGGGCTTTATCCCAAGTGGGCTGATGAATTTAACCGAACATGGGCAATGTACTGGCGTCTGAAAAATAAAGCACTTCCGCATAGTGACGAGGCGGGGTCGGCAGTGCAAGGCGACGAACCCCGGACCCTGGAGCTGCAGGACCTGTGGCCGCACCTGGCGCTGCTCTGCGCAGGGCTGGCGCTGGCCGCCGCCGCCTTCTGCGCAGAAATTGTGCGCAGTCGGCGGGGTGCTGTGCGTGCGCAGGTGCGCAGAGGTCTGCGCGCGTTGGTGCCTCGCCCCAGGCGGAAACGCCCCCTCGGCGCGCACAGAACGAGGAACTGAGGGCTCAGAAGACCCAGGGGCGCTTTCGATTGCTTGATTCAAGGTAAATACTTTCGAGTGACAAAGTCTACTTCGTTTAGATGAGATAGCATTGCATGCAATAAACAATAATTAGGTGAAATAGTGAGTCAAATATCGGAACTAATTTTCTCCGGTTGTATATCAGATTTTTTAATAACGTGGTATATAAAGGATCACAGAAACGATGTGCCCTGTAGATGTGTCACAACAAGTGCTCGGTGTTGCAATTACTCCTTGTTGAGCTTTCTGTTGGCAAAGGATAAGGGAAAAGTTGTTTTTATGCACTAGCTTTGTGTTCGTATAATTGAGGGTTCTAATTTTTGACATTCAAATTATGGGCTGTTTTCTGTTTTCAGAAATCTTGCGGGTCGTTTCGTGTACCTGATTGGATGGACAGGTTACCGGCAAAGGTAGCTCAGAACATCAACCGATTTTCCTGCAGTGTTTCTGACCGGGAGGTAAAAGGGATTGTATTCCGACCTTTGCAGGAATTTTTACACTTCCTTCATAATATATAGGTCGAAGTCTGCCGCCGTCTGAAGTGGATTTCTAGCGTCCGGCTGGTCAGATCTGTAGTTTTGCGTGGTTCTCCTGATCAATAAGAGGCGAATGCAAGACCAATACTCCAAGAAACAAGCCGCAGATATAACGCAATCTTCTCTTTCTCTTCCTTGTCCTATATTCATCACTTACACACACACACACACACACACACACACACACGAGCCCTTACTTGCACTACACTACCACAAATGTCGGGGACCAGTCGGCAGCCTAGATCTTGTCCCGGGTGGGGCGAGGGCTGCTGGTGGGAGATGGACAGCTGATGGAAACTGCGCAAATCGATGCAGACAGGCGCTGGATCCCACCTGCCAGCGGGAGTAGACTCCCAACACCTCCCGCGATGAAATCTTTTGCGGAACTAATGCCCTTCCTCTAAAGACACGTCCAGACGTCACCAACCTGTGAATCTATTGCGTCTGTGGGAGTTGCAGCTGCTCCCCGGCGAGATCTCTTGCAGTTGTCTTGGTCCCAAAAGCATCTGTTACAATTCGATAACACTTCATCATGGTGAACAAAGTGGAGTTAGGTGTGGTTTCTTAGAATTTAGAAGTGGTTCCTTCGAGAACTACTGATGCTCTGCTTGCACTACTTCTGATCTACTGAACATTTGCGATATGAATAACGCGAATCATTTCGTTGCAAGAGCTGGGAGCGGTGCATGTGTTTGTTATAAATAAAACAACACTCTTATATAATCAAAGTATATTCACTGTGAACGAATTACCAGCAAATATGTGTAGTTACATCTACCATAGCCCGCTGTTATGGATACTCGTAGACATCCCAGTGGGCTATGCATCTTCGTATGGAAGAGATTAGACTCTGTTGAACTAGTTTTACAGAATATATACGGATATAAATTAATAGATGTTAATACCAATAGATTGCGCTTGCTATTCAATTATAACACTACTGCATTACTAAATGAACTCTGCATGGCACTGACTTTAATCGTTGTCTACAGTCAATATTGGTTGTTTTAAACTGAAACGTTTTCAAATTTTATTCAATCTCAAGGACGTTATTGAGTGCGTAATCACCAAGGCATTGTATGTGTCCACTGTGTTACGAAATAAGTCTTTAAAATTGCTATAATAGACACTTTTCCACAATTTCTTACTCTTGCTTTGAACGTTTATAAAACGTAACGTTCAACTACAGCTTTATACACACGGCTACCATTGCCTGTAATCTTCGTTTGTGTAAATCTGTCAAACCACTAAGTCATCAAAATCAGTAGTAATTGTATGTTACCTGTAGCTGGTTTTACTAACATGTGATGTGTGTTTGTGATAACAAAGGATTTATATTAGTGTAATGATCGCAGTCATTTGGAACTTAATGATGTGTTTTTTTTATGTATTAATTGGTTTCTAGTTTATTAAATGGTCTTTAACTTATATTCGCTCTAATTATCCAACTTCATAGTAGTCAAATCTATACGTATCATCCCATCGTCTTCATTCTTTCAGCCTGTTAATCAAGCTATTCACGACAGGCATAGATGTAAAGAGCTATCTTTACATGTGTAGGAATGAGAAAATATATTTTTTTTAAACATCTATATTTTCTTTTATTTCAGAAATATTGATTTATCAAAATTGAAGTTCTGTTTTTGATGTTTTCTTGAAATCTATACATTTTGATGGAAATTAAAAATTTTAAAAGAACTTGATATACGTTAAAAGACGGAACTCTCACTACGGTTTCAGAAAGTTTCTGATAACAAAGGTTCTAAAAGATGAAACAGTAATTAGATAACCCCAAGAAGGATATTAAAAAAGTCAAATAAACACTACGCCGTTTTTTTCTTTGGTTCACGACCATTATGGATAAATGTCATTCTATGCTGTTTGAAATGACAATAAACGTATTCCAGAGTTGCTGCAAAACAGCTGTTTAGTCTGTTCTAGGGCCTCCAGTCGACTCAGAATCAACACCGAAGATGAAAGAAGACTGGAGATGCCGAAATGTGACCGATAAAGCTTAAGGAAAAATAAACGCCACAAAGCCACGCCTCCTATCTATTTCCTTGTCAGTGTACTTTCATTTGCATTTAAATTTTAATTGGTTTGTCATATTGTTATATTGTTTTTGTAAACGGCAGCTCAACACGTCAAAACTCTCGAGCGTACTCGATTCAGCTGTACTTGACCCTTCTCTCCCAGTGTTGGCAGACAGACACAAGCATTTTCTATCTGACGGCGCAGCAGAAGACACGGAAGTGAAAACTGACTTCAAACACTAATTCCAAATATAATGCTTAGCATTTAAGGTATTTTTAATTTATTTCAGTACTGGCGGGTTTAACAAAACAGAACGATTAAATTATTTAAAACTATTGGTAATTTTGTACAAGTAGGAAATAAGATTTTTTCTCACAAGTCTAACATTATCTTTGCGAAGAATCGAAGGTGATTTGTTGTTAAAAGAATTCGATTTGTAGAATATTTTGTTTTCTTTTTCTCGGTCCATTTGAAGATGAGGTAAAGGCAGTTGAGATTGAACAAGTTTATTTATTTTCGTAAATCGTTTTCATTCTTGGTATTGTAACCGCTAGCCAGCGTTTACGATCTAAAGTCTTCAAAACTTGCACTTGCAACCGCTCAGTGTTATCCCGTTTACCGAGTACCCTCAACGACAGATAGAGCGCACCACTGCGAATTTTGACGCATATACATACGCAATACACGCTTCACTGCTCCACCCAGTTAGGATTTGTCTCAACCAGAATTCACAAATTAATGGGAGGAAACGGGTTTGCGGCCATTTGGCGAAGTGACCTGCTCTAAGCATGTATTGCAAAACAATTGCCAGCATCAAGAGGAACGTTACGGAAATGCTGTTGGACAAGATCAAATAGAGGTAACTATATTGTAATACGTAGAATTATAATGCTCAATGTTAATTCAATTGAAACATGGAACATTAATGAACGTGAATTCAAAAAGAACAAAAGTCACTTGCTTTTACGTAAACAAAGTATGCGTATTTACATTTGTATTACATGCGTAATTTAGGCGAAAATCTAATAAGGATAAATTCCTTTTTACAACTTTCATTTTTAGATATTATATTACCATACATCGTATCATTCAATCCGATGTCGTATACAAACTTCTTACACTTTCACATTGCTGAACGAGAATGATTGTAACATATGCTGCGTCTCTACTTCAGAACGAAGCGGCGAGCGAAGTCAAGCGTCGTTGTCGGAGAGTAGCCTGAAAAGTTCCTTGAACCGTTCGATCTCGATAACCGTCGCCGGCACACACAGAAATGCACCGATCTAATTCTGAACTCGGGCACGTTGCGTAACTCAATAAACATTCCGCAACAATGTTTGTCAGTTTTTTGTCTATCTGTGCGTGTGCGCCTGTCAACTCGTGTGCCGTACGTGACAGGTGTCGGTGCCGTACATGACAGAGCGGTGTCGCAATGAAGATACGGGCGGGTATATGCTGGCTGCCCACCGCCACGCCCCCCTCCTCGCCTTCCTGCTCCTACACACCAAGGACGCCGTGTATGATCCCTTAAGGGAGACAGTCACATTTAAATGCAGCTTTGGGTCTTTGGTAGTCGATTTTTAATTATTTTTAAGTTGCGATTATAGAAATGCAGTTATTTATGTCCATGTTTTGATTTCATTATTTTCACTTTATAATTTACGGATAATTTTTAACGCAAAGAATTGATTAACATCGCATATGAAAAACCAATATAACGATTAGTATTAATAAATTAGTTTTTAGTATATTAAATAGGGACAGGAACGAATGGTATCGTTAATTTCACACATGTGTTTCAAATACCTGGAGTTTCACCCTGTGATTTTTCTAACATCTAATAAATACTGAGAGCAGTTTCAGCATAATATACACATTGTTCATGATAACTGGAATGAACAATTTAGGCTCCGTCCGGTAAGTGGCGATTCAGGTGTAATGAATTCCAATCCCCGTCGCTCACCGTCAAGACGTTTCCACAAGACCATCACTAACTCCTCGTCGTCGCACACTGACATCGTTACCAACCCCGACTGCTGTGCACCTCCACAACTCGCGACGTCATTGCCCACCTTCGACGTCATTTAGAGAAGACTCCACTGTCGCCTTTCGCCGGCGCTGTCTCTACGCCACCGAACGTTAGTCGCTTGTGTTCCACAACGACGACGCCCCCACGCTGACGTCATTGTAGCCCTTCGTCCCGACCATAATGACGTCACCGTGGGCGATGCCCTTTAGCTGCCGGCTTCTTTGGACGTTGCGCTTCTGACGTCGCCACTGACGCCACCTGTGGCCCCCGCCGCAGACTCAGGATTCGGCGTTGGCTGTAGGAATACAATTTCTCCAACTAACCGCTTGTAGGAAGCAAGAGGGAACCACTGACTTCTCTGACCACGAGGGGGTGATGACATTGTTGACTGCGCAAATTCCATGAATGTGGGATGATACGGGACAGATTTAGATTTATTATTAATAATTCTGCAATTAAGTGTGAGAACTTGGTGGCAGAATACACTAACTTAACCTACATTACGTTTAGGAGAGATCGCGAAACTAGAGCGGGTTGTGTATTTCTATGCGTGAAAAAAAACATTTAATAATCAGATCAATTGGTTGATAAAGAATTTTGAAATGACGGTGTAGAAATTTTCTGTTCAGGAAGTATCTTGAGAAATTATTGGCTTGCTATCGTCCACGGGCAACAGCTTATGAAATTTTAGGCGCTCTCTACGAGAGAACAAAAAATGATAAATAACCATGCATGGTGTTATTCGCTTGTGGAGCACTTAAATGCTCCAGAACGCAAATTGGAGAATGGGAATTTGGTTTTGCGAAAGGAAAGTTCCAACAACTACGTCAACCGACTTGGTCTGGGAAGCGGATTACGATGCAGGTATTAGACTAGGCCGACACTAAGGATGCGATTCTGGATATTGCTAATAGAACGAAAGATTTTATTCTTGTGTGCGAACGTTTTAGAAGGCAATAGTACACATAAAGTCCGTTTAGTCGATTTTACAGTTAAAATTATTTCAAAGAAAAAGTATTACCACCGTATTCTAAAGTGAAGGAATAAAGAAAGCGAATGTAAAGGGTTTCAAAATTACTTAAGAGAACGATATGCGAGTTCTTAGAATAGAGGAGGAATGCGATGAAATATGGCGGGAGTTTAAATCATAATATGTTAGAAAATGCTTGAAGCAGGCTTTTGTAACCAAGTAAATTGTAAGAAAGTAACAGCGATCCCGAATATTATATGCAAAGGATTAGGCGATTGAAAAGAAAAACCAGAGGAAGCATTTATTAACAGACCCCGTAGTGGAAAATATATGACTTATTTCGGAATTATTCAAAAGTATAGGGAAGGAAAAAGAAAAGGCAGAGGAAACGTCATTTAAACATATTCCTTGAATGGCGGGGAAGTGAATAATTTGGTCGGTAATTTTTAAAATACAGTCGTAGAAGAAAAGGAGTAAAGACGAGATTCCAGTTGTTGGTGTTAATAATCATCGCCAATAACGGACCTCACAAAGGGAAAAAAGCGCAAGGCCCTTTTTAACGCATATTTCAGCTCGTTTTCAGCCAAAGATCTATACAGTAATTCAGATACCTAACGCTTGGTAGATAGATGGTAGTGTTTTCTTATATTGATGTAAATACTTTTGAGGAAGAGAATAAAAATAATTCGAGAGAGAGGAAAATCACGAGGTCGTGATGGTATTATCCAACGGACATCATTTAAATAGGCGGAGAGGCAATTCTAACCTTATTTATTAGTTATTTAAAATGTATCAATAAACAAAGCTTGCGTAACGCGAAAGATTGGGAAGCGGCTCTCGTGTACCCAATTCTTTAAAAGTGGGATAAGACAATAATTAGTACTTATAGTGCGGTAAGCTTAACATAGTCGTCATTGCAAACTTATGGAAATCTAATTATCAAGCTTAATCAGGAAAAGAATGGGAGGGCAGGGAGTGCTTTATCAGGGTCAGCACGGTTTCAGAAATGGTTTTCTCATGCGAAGTCAGCTATCTCACTTTGACAGTACCTACGACGTAGTTGATGAAGGAAAAGGTCGACGCGAATAGTATATAGATTTTTCCAAAGCTTTGAAGATGTTGTTTCTCACACGAATTGTCTATAAACAACTTAATAGAGTTCGGGTATAGACACTAGGTGGTAGCGTGGATAAACGAACATTACCGAAACAGGAAACAGAACGTTCGAATCGTTAAGTTATTTATCAACCTCGAGAATGCGTGAACGTCAGGAATTCCTTAAGGAAGTTGTAATCGGGAAACACTCATGTTTCTGCGCCTTCGTGAACTGAATTGTCGACTAATTTAGCTCAAAGGTACAGACTCTTTGCAGATGCTGGCGTAATCTATAGGATTATCACTCGGAGAAGACGAGATATTTCAGCGGGGAGACTTAGACAAATTAATATCTGGGCAGAACAAACGGCATGGAAAAAACGTTAAAGAGCAGTCCATACGTTGGTAGGGGTCCGAAGTTAACAATGAATTTGTTACAATCTGAACAATAATTTATACACCGATACTCGATCAGGTCTTGTGCAAAATACTTAGGATAAAGCTAGAACAGTAAATTAAGCTTGGGAAAATCAATGTCAAATTTCGGTTGTAGGGAAAGCTGGAAATCTTTACATTGTTGTTTAAGGCGGATACCTGAAAAAGAGTAACAGTGAGAAGCGCAAAGGAACTAGCAATATAATGTCATTAGTGCGACCTATATTAAGAATATTGGCGGCGGTATGGTGGGACCCATACACAATTTTCGGGCCGCAACAAAGAAATCTAGCTGTCCGGCGGTAGAGCATCAAAAATTTACTTCAGGGTAGCAAGAATAAAGGGGGTAATGGGAGTCATTCGAAAGGAAAAGATTTAGAAGCAGGTCTCTTATGCAATGTATAAAAGCGTACACAAGACCTTCGGAGCGTGAAAGAAATCAAAGTCATTAGGGAAACACATATTTCTGGCAGAGCGGATCACAAGCACAAAATTCAGAACAAGAATTCAGAAACACGGACGTTTGGGAAATATTTATTTCGCGAATCGACTATTAGGATGAACGGTTTGCTGTGACTAATCTTCGATCCCTTTCCTCAAAGCCTGAGCAATTTAAAACTAAATAGTTCTTGAATGTGGATATGTTAGATAATATATTAATAGAAATTCAGTGCAATTACCTATGTCTTTTCATAATTAAGTATTATTATTGTTGTTATTATTTTCATGTTATTATTTAATTATTATTATTATTATTATGTGCAGTGCAGTGCAGTGGGGTGAAGTGCAGTGACGTTGTGCACTTGAGAAGAACAAGTGAGTAAGAAAGATCATACAGCTCGCTGTAGTTCCGAGTGCGGTGAGTGGTGGTTGAAGTGAAGTTGGTGAAGTGGAGTTGTATGAGAAGATTGCACGGTGAATGTTAAGAGATTTGTAACGTTTGTAAGTTTGTATAGTTGGTTAAGTTCTGTAATGTTAAGTTAGTGTATTCTGCACCAAGTCTCAACATTTAAATTGCAGAATTATTAACACTAAATCTCATCTGTCCCGATATCCCACAATTCATGGAATTGCGCAGTCAACAATGTCATACCCCGTGGTAAGAAGTCAGTGTTCCTCTTGCTTCACAACGGTTAGTTCGAGAAATTGTATTCTACAAGCCAACGCCGAATCCTGAGTCTGCGGCGGGGGCCAAGGTGGCGTCAGTGGTGACGTAGGAGCCAACGTCCAAAAGAAGCCGGCAGCTAAAGGGCAATCGCCACGGGTGACGTCATTACATGTCGGCGAATGGATACGAATGACGTCAGCGTGGGGGCGGTCGTTGTGGAACACAACGACTAACGTTCGTGGCGTAGAGAAGCGCGGCGAAAGGCGACAGTGGAGTCTTCTTAAATGAAGTCGGAGATGGGCAGACGTCGCGAGTTGTGAGGAGTGCACAGCAGTCGGTTTGTAAGATGTAAGTGTGGACGACCAGGATTAGTGTGGGAAAAACGTCTTTGAGGTGAGACGGGGATTGGATATACACTGAATCGGCCCTACGAGGCTAAATGTTCATTCAGTTTAA
>BOPP01000211.1:76774-141271 GCA_017312745.1 Gryllus bimaculatus
GAAAGAGAGAAAGAGAGAAAGAGAGAAAGAGAGAAAGAGAGAAAGAGAGAAAGAGAGAGAAACAGAGAAAGAGAGCTGCGTCCCGCTCTCAGTCACACCACGCCGTTACCCGTTTCCGTTGGCCTACTCGCACACACAAAGGTCGCCGCCGTGTGGTTCGGAAAAATTGCCGCCCTCACCTCGCCGCAGCTGACATCAGCTCCCAGCAGCCGAGTCGCGACATTGTAACTACGCCGTCGTTGCTAACTTCGACGTCTCATTTACACGCAGAGCAATAACTCCCGCTGTAATTTCTCGGAGTCTATTACGCAGCCACGTACATCCATTAGCGATGTGCTCGATCTGATACTCTGTCGACCTCGACTTGATCGTAGTGCGAGTTACTGCCGAAATAGATTGCACTGCCGTCTGCATCGCAGAGCACAGAGGCCGACCTCATCATTAGCTGCCTGACCTCAAGCCAATCGCGGTGTGTTTTGCTCCCTCTGGAGTCTAACTCACTCATAGCGTGTTTTCGTCTATCCTAGATCTTCTCGTAATTTCGTCTGCTCGCGCCCTCTTGTGATTCTTTCTGCGTTTTCAACTCCGGCCCCTTCACCGCGGAGCTGTTCCTTCCCCTCCTCTTGTGCTCGGCGAAACTCCGCCCTACTTTTCGTTTAGCCAGTAACTATTCGGTTTTCTCTTCGAATTTGCTCCAGGGTTCTTTGTTGGCTGTGAGAATTTAGTTCAGGGCGTCACTCCGTCTTTGCTCTGGGAGCCCAAGCACGAAGAGGATCAGCGGATATTTTCCCATCGCCTCCAGGAGTCGCAGTTGCACCGCCTAGATTGATCGATTTGTTGAGTGCTCGGCCGCTCCGCGCGCTGGCGTCGTTACGCCCCCTCCCCCCTCTGCCCGATGAGTAAAATCGGTGACGAGCGCGTCGGCGCCCGGCAGCGCTCCACTTCGCCCAGTGCTCGAGTCGCAACTCAGCAGCCGGTTCAAGAAGCTGCCATTCTTTGCCAGAGCCCAGCCCCCCCCCGCCATCTTTCTCGTGGGCCTTCCCACGCCGCCGCGGCCGCGCGCTTCCGTAACGCAGCAGAGCCCTTCCGACGCCGCCACCGCTGCCCCGCCAACCGCCGTGGAAGGGGTGGGTTCTGCAGGCGTAGCTTTCGCCGACCCTCCGGCGACGTCGAACAAAAAGACCGCAGCAGGTAAAACGTCGCGACCGGCGGCGCAGTGGGAAGACCGCCATTTAAAGCAGTGTTCTGCTAGGGGTGACGCGTACGAACTCCTGTGCTTCTCGTGGCGAGGGCCGAACGCCGCTGCAGCGCCAACCCGCCGCACATCGGCAGACCTCCATTCAAACCAATGCTCTGCTACGAGCCGCGGCGTTCGGAAGCGCTCAGCGGTGGCGTGTGAAGGTGCCCTTAAACTTGTGTTCTGAGAGCGGTGGCGCGTACGCCCACCTGCACTTCTCGTAGCGAGGGTCCGGAGCCGAACGCCGCAAACCCACCCCACGTGGGAAGACCTCCATTTAAACCAGTGCTCTGCTATGAGCCGCGGCGTTTGGAAGCGCTCTGCTGTGGCGGCGTGTGAAGGGGCCCTTCTGTGATGGGGCTTTCAGGGCGTGTGAAGGGGCGTTCAAGGCGAGGTGCCCGATTACTGCCCTGTCCCGTGCCCGATTACTCATAGCTCCGAACAAAACATCTATGTTTGTCCATTCTTCACCCCTCCACTCTTTGTCCCTTTATTAATATCTTTACATTACTTTGAGAATATAAAGAAGATAGAATGTGAATCATCACAATAGAAAATAGTGAAAAGAAGAAAATATCTATCGAAATTTGATCATTTCAATAATGTGCGAAACACTCCTTTAGGAATAATAGTATCATTCAAATTCCATTATGAGTACTAAGCTAGTGTTTTCTTTCTAGGGACGACTCTTCAACTTGATTATAAAACCGCAATGTTACCCGGATATCGACACAATCGACCAACTCAGCGCTTCTCAAATACCAGTTTTATCTTTGAAAGGACACCATCAAAATTTCTTAGAAAAGTATAAACATAAATGTGCACACAATGATCGTTTTCTGGTTTGTGCAGATTTAAGTTACAAAAAGTTGACGAATCTGAATTTCAAATTTCTTAACAACGTGGATCACCTGATATCGACCCTCAGTGGAAATCGATACGCAATTTTTACAAGCGATGAAACCTGGCAATGGACAATTTCTAAAAACTATCCAAATGCAGGGTCGATGAAAGTTATCCTTCCTCTAAAATCTCTCAGGACGTACATGACTACGAGATGGTAAGTAAATTTAGTAGTAGGTGAAGTGTAAGCACGTGATAAACATTTGGCCAAATAAATATATTGAAATAATTCTGAAATGAGAGTACATGTGACATTACAATATATGCATGACGTACAGAAAGTACAGAATTACTGCACATTATTGCAGACAGAATGACACACAGACAGAAAGGCAGGCAGACAGGATCACAAACAAAAAACACCTTTCGGTTTCAGGAATCAACATCGATTTTTGTCAGCATTACTCAACTTTATCGTCTTACTTCGTATATACTTACGTATTCCATAAAGTAAAAACGAATGTAGGGGATATTAACGACGTGAGAGATAATTCAAAAAAAGATATATTTGTGCCGAAACCGACGCAGATGGATACAGGCAGACGCCTTATGGGAGAATACACCCAAAAACCGAAACACGTGAGAGAAAATGAGTCGTGCACATGCAAAACCTGTTAAAAGACAATTTACAAAAATCAACTTATTGTGGATATTGGAAAAGTCTAAGCATTGTCTACTAATATATGCATTTATCAAATAGTAAAATACACTATAACCGCTTCAAAACTTGCACACACACACACTCACACCATCACCATCAAACTTACTACGCTATACACTCTCTCTCAAAGACAAAAGCTAAATAAAAGACACAAAGGCTCGAAGATAGCAAAAGATATCATCTTCCTACTTGGCAACGCCCTAGAGTTTCCAAACGCAGAACAGATCAAGTCTGGACCTACATTTCTCGAACAGTTAAGGCTTGAAAATCCTTTCAAATACCGGAGAAAAGTATTTAAATTTCTTCATTTATTTTCACAATATTATATCAAATACAATTGATTTAATAAAAGTAATTTGTCTTTATTTATTTTTCCCAAGGTATATATAAAGGATGAGTATGACAAACCACACACCACACCACACCGAGATGAAAGATGAGATATTCAAACTCAGATATTATTCAATATGAGTTCTGGAATTTCTAATTGCATAAGTGTCTAGTAATACTACAGCAACAAATCAAACACAATTTTAGATACACTGACATCAACCAACTTTTTCCATTGCAGTTCGGTCAAAAATAGTAGAACAACAAACATCTATAAACCGCACTAGTATGTTCATCAGCCAAACTGTTTAATTCCATGTTATTATGTTAGTCTCAGACAAGACGAAAAAACTTTGAAGCATGTCGGGAATATTCATGCTAACATTTTCTGTCATGACAGTTTTGTCAACAAATGATTATTTTTTCATAATACATGCAATTTCTTAACATACGTTCAGGTATATTTACACACATATGTTACCTCCACAAAAATGTATCTTTTTATACTTGCTTCAAACGTGAAGAAAACCTACAAAATATTGAAAATGTATGGTATATATTCCAGGTATTACAACCTTTTATAAGTAACTCGCAGTACAGGGATAGCGCGAGTGTTAGATAAAGAAATGTACTCATAGCCACTTCATCAACAGCCATGGTTGTTTTGTGACGCCGACGATGTATATATAATTAAAACTCAGTAATATTTTATCGCAAAAGTCATGGTGTTATACAGATGTCAGAGAAAATGTATTATTAGGTGATTAAGGAATAAAATTAATATTCTGAAAGAGTCAACAAGACATGCATAATTTTTTTATCCACTTTGGTTAGGTAATGTGAAACATTATGCTATTATCATCAGTTTCGTAATGAAGTACTTTACCGCTCTAGTGTGGTAATGAACTTCATTACCACACTAGTGCGGTAATGGCATACGAGTAGGGTTATTCTGAGATGAGCACTATTCCATGGTCTACTATTGAGAAAAACTATAACTATTCAAATAATTTATTATGAAAATAACTTTGTTAACAAATTTTCAAATAATAACAATAATAATATGTTTTGCTTTTTTGACTTGCCGGAAAAGTAAGCCATTAAAACTTTTTCTGTTATGCAATGAACGTTTTTGTTTTCACACCAATCCTTAAAAAATGAGTACTCACACTCATATTTCTTCTTTGATTTGTATGGTAACAAAGAATCTATAGCAGCATTTGCTGCTATTTCTATTTCCGAGTCTGAATTGCATTCGCTCATGTTGTCGAAATGTGTACACCATGCGCGTTTCAATTGTTCTCCTTGTTAAGAACAGTGTCGCCACTTAAAGGGGCAAATGTGAATACTAAATGAAAATTTTAATCTTAAATCTAACTAATTTTTACAAAGTGGATAAAACGTTGTACGATATGCGTGTCGTATCATCTAATTACAACACTCAGTTGGTTACCAAACTCGTCCTAACGGATTCGTTTAGCAATTTTCCAATCTCTTATTGTAATCAGAGATATTACGACTCTAATATCGTAAATAACTATTATGTTACCAAGTTGAGTATTTTATTTATCTTCCGTTACTTCATGTGACACATAAATGGCATAACAATCCGTAGTTAGAGCATAAATGGCATAACAATCCGTCATAGCAGTAGTTTGAGTTTTTTTTTAAATTATGAACATCATTAGTTGAAGCAAAATGATAAACAGATCTATTTTCAGTAAATTCCTTCACTCTGTGATACTGGAAAAACCAAAGATCTGATAACTTAACATAAGGAAATACAAATAATATTAACCCAAGAGAAAATTACGTGACTACAGTGTGAAATGACAAGTATAGAATAGAAGTGAAGGTCTTCGCTTAAATGAAAACATAGGATTCCCATCAACAACACGAAAGTCTTGTTTCTTGATTAGACAATCTAACTGGCCTGCACACTTGCATTGGGAACCATATATTCCGGTAAGTTTGAAATGGCCTCAATTCATATAGCTTCAAAAAAGTGCGAGAACAGCAATATTTATCTGTAAATTTAAAAGCACAGCTCCACTGATGTTAAAAGATAGTTTTGCTACGACCTGAGACTTTGCGAATATGTCTCAGGAAGCATCAGTGCGATGTTCAAAGTTGTTAGAATATTTCACAATAAAGACTGCAGAATAAAGACTGCATGACAGACGGTAAATGTAATGACTGATCATTTTTTTAAGGAATCTTCCCCTATGTCTCCAAAGAAGTCGGCTTTAAAAATGGTGTCAGAACAAAAATGTTGTTTAGAACCCGTAAATTATTATTTCTGTTATTTTATAACGTGGTCTGGGATACTCTGTAGACACTAGTTAAATTGACTCCATCTGCTACGTATTTTTACAGGAACTGGCCGTGGACCCCCGCAGTGAATCTGAAAATGATTCAGTTCCGAGACGCGGGACTTTACCCAAAATGGTTTGCCGATTTCAACAGAACGTCGGGGATGTATTGGCGCCTGCGCAATGGTGCTTCTTGACAAAGGAGCGAGGCAGGGTCAGAGAGCGACGAACCCCGGACCCTGGAGCTGCAGGACCTGCGGCCGCACCTGGCGATGCTCGGCGCGGGGCTGGCGCTGGCCGCCGCCGCCATCTGCGCAGAGATCGCGCGCAGTCGGTGGGGGGCTGCGCGTGCGCAGATGCGCAGAGGTCTGCGCGCCCTGCTGAGCACGTTGGTGCCTCGCGCCAGGCCGAAGCGCCCCTTCGGCGCGCGCAGAACGAGAAAATGAGGACACAGGGCTTTCGAGCGGCTGACGCAAAGGTTTTTTTTATTTATTTCTTGAGGGAGCTCCTCCGTATCGAATTGTTTTCCGTGTTTCTGCTGGTTGAAATCGCAATATGCGTAGTGTACTTATGATTGTTGTCTAATGGGAAGGTCAATGTTTCGCATCTAGTGACTTATATCCCGCCACAGTGTATGCTTCCTCAGGCGCCGGATGGTGGGTATTTCCAATACAATTTCAGCTGCTGCTGTCTTCAACTTACCCAACGTCGCAGTTCGTCCCCCCCCCCCACTCCCGAGGATTGTCAAATAAAACAGTTCCAACAGAAAGAAAATGTCTTCGAAAATTCTGGATGGGTAATCAATCGGGAATCGGTTACCTGCTCTGCGTTCGCGTGGGTCTTTTTCTGTATTCTTCAACCACCCATTTATCATATCTAATATCTTCCCGTTTGATCCGGATAGCCGAGACGGCTAAGACAGTAGTGTCATGGCGATCTCGCGTCAAAAGATCGCGGGTTCGATTCACGCCTCGTGCAATTGAAGCATTTGTAATCGTTGCTTCACCCTTCATCATCCTATCACTTCATTAAAGAAGGATTAATAATTCCCTGCGTGAGCACGAGGCCCTAACCCTTAACGGAATGTGCAGTTGGCTAAAAAAAAATATAAATATTACAAAAAGGTAAAAAAATCTTCCCCAAATTTTTCCAATCTTATAAGCGCTTGAAGACACTACAAATTGGGTATTTGAACTAATAATTTTAGTTTAAATATTGCGACATAATTGTCATTAGTCCACATCTTTCGAACTCTAGCCAGCTTCTCCCAAAACGCACTTGTCTCCATAGCAACTGCATCACTCGATTCTTCGTTCCCCCACAAGTTGAGACATTCGTAGCAAGTTCCGTTTTCTCCTCGATGCAGTACACCAGGGACCCCGGATACACTTTTGTCACACATTGTTTAAGTATTTCTCTGTTGTTAATCTATAATTCTTATATTTTTCCAGTTAACACATTAATAACAATGGGTGTGTCGAAAGGAGCAAATTTAATTATTTTCTGCTATTAAATGCACGAACAATGAGGGAAAGAGCCCTGAGTTATGTTGTTTTTTACTTTTCCAATACACCTAGAAAAGAAAAACGGAAATCTATTATAACCTCCTAACAGAAATGCTATTACGTCCTAAATCCCCTCATTTACTACTTGGACAAGTTATATTTCTAGATATTTTCATGTATAACAGTACAGAAATGCTTGATATTCTTCATGATTGCAGCATTCAGTTTCAATGGACAACATCCATTACTTCATTTCTATCCTTAAAAAAGGATCTCGTATGAACCTGAGTTCTCGCCAACAAATGAAACCATGAGAAGACGCGTTCGCGACAATAAACCGCAGGGGCCTGGGCTTTGCTAGAGTGACGGTGGGCGTTTGCAAACTCGCGCACGCGCTGCAGAATAGCACGGGCGTGACAACGCGCCTCCCCGCTCGCGTGACATTCGCATCGGCCCCTGCGAAATGCGCGACGTGGGTCGATAGAGAGCCCTGAGAGACCGCTGGCGCAAGAGGGCGGGTTCTTGCATTGTAAGAGCGGTGCGAGAGACAGAAGGGTGGACGGGGCCGGGTGTAGGGCTCGGCGGCTGGCCATGTGTGCGACGAGGGCAGAGGTAGAGGCGAGGGGCGCATGTAAGCCGAAGGAGGGTGCGGCTTTGCGGGGCGCGGGGGCGGGGCTTCGAGCCCTGGGGCTGGCGCTGGCAGTGGCGCTGTGGAAGGCGTGGGCGGGCATAGAGGCCGCGGTGCGTGTGTGTGCCGTGGAGGGGGCGGGTCGGCGGCGGGGCGAGAAGGCGGCGGGCGCGAGGCCGGGTCGAGCCCTGGGGCTGGCGGCTGGCGGTGGCGCTGTGCGGGGCGTGGGCGGGGTGGAGGCGCCGGGCGTGTGTGTGCCGTGGGACGGGCAGCGGCCGGTCGCAGCGGGCTGGGAAGGCGGCGGGCTTGGGGGCGGGCTTCCGAGCCCTGGAGCTGGCGCTGGCGGTGGCGCTGTTGGTTAGCGCGGCCGGGAACAGAAGCGAGAGGCGTGTGGTGTGCCGTGGGAGGGGGCGGGGGGCCGCCCGTGGCGGGCGTGCAGTGGGCGTGGGGCGCCGGGCGTGGGCGCGGGCCGGGCGGTGGGCCGTGGTGGACCTGGGCGACCGCCCGCGCTGGCTACGCTGCCCTGCAAGCCCGCGCAGCGGCGCCGCTGTGCTGTGGGCCCTTCTTATACTTATTTAGGCAAAGGCAAGGGCCGCGTGGCTGGAGAGGCAGGGCGGCTACGTGCTGGCTGCCCTCCACCACGACCACCTCCTCGCCTTTCTGCTCCTACACACTAAGGACGCCGTCTATGATCCCTTCAGAAAGGTGAGGCACTCATTCAGTAGGGCAATTTCCTAAGTCTAAGAGTCTTCAAGGAGACTACATATTACCTTGACGGGCTGACGGGCTGACTGGGTGACGGGCGGACGGGCGGACGGGCGGACGGGCGGACGGGCGGACGGGCGGACGGGCGGACGGGCGGACGGGGGAACGGGCGGACTTTGTTTGTGCCGAAATGTTTTCGTCTTGCTGCACACGATTACATAACGTTTTCTCTGCAACTTATTCCTGTTTCGTTCTTCTTACCCGCTCTTCTTTCTCACTTTTCTCTGTCCATCTTTCTTCTTTCGAAGTGCGAGAAAGGAAAAAGATTGTAAGGAATACGATGATCTCACATACGACTGAAAAGAACTGTAGCAGTATCAGAGGAAACAATAGGTAGAGAATGCGAGACTGAGAAGTTGTCAGAAATTGTTTGATTTAAGAGAATAATTAAAGATGTTATTACCAACAATATTTTAATTCAATAGCAGCTTTCGATGGCTTAGCCAACATCATCAGTTGTCTGCTAGATGGAAGCCACAAAACGACTACCTAGGTAGTCGGTAGTCGTTTTGTGGCTTCCATCTAGCAGACAACTGATGATGATGGCTAAGCCATCGAAAGCTGCTATTGAATTAAAAAATATTGTTGGCAATGACAACATCTTTAATTATTTTAAAAATTCCAAAGATATCTTACCAAAACACCTATATGATTTAAGAGAGTTTGGCCATGCGTAATGGCAGATAATTTGTTTGTTGAGAATAGAAACAAGGGTGGAAAATGAGAAATATACACATGAAAGGACAAGATAAACACTATGAGCATGGAGTTTTTCACGACACACCAACATTGAGTTTCGCATTTTTATTAATATATTTCAAATGACACTACTGGTTTCATGTTCCTATGTATTATACTATATACGAGCTCATTACATTCCAAAAGCGTACCCGTTCTACTAGTAAGGATTCGATTACGCAGACACTCTATTACTGCACGTGCCACGTAGGTACGCCCCCTCACAGGAAGTCACGTGCGTTGCTGATAACTGACAGCTACACGTTCTTGCAGAAGCTCTCCTGCCCATCTCGCGATTGTCCAGTAAGGAATAGCATTATTCCCAAAAGCTTGCACCTGTTCCCTGTGGCATTGTCGGGCACTTCTCCCATGGAGAACAACTAAGTGAATGTATGTGTACTGCTCGAAACGAGTTTAATTAATCTCGCACGTTAGTAGTCGGGCAACTGGTTCCACTTTGCTCTCTGTGCTAATAGAGACACTCGCAGATCAATATGTTGGTGTTCACACACCCTACTGCAGAATATTTTTTGTGCTACAAATGAAATTGTGTGAATCAATAACGTTTCTTATAGAAACCAATAGTTGCCATGAATCCAATCTTTGCATAACATGAAAATATTATTTTGCAGGCATTAACAAATGGCGCCATCTCGCATAGAAATCTTCAATTAAGTTCTTCAGCACCAGTCGTTCTAGCAGTTGGGACCAGGCCGAAAAGCGGTAAATGCGAGCAGGAGAACCAAGAAGGCAAAAGACGTTTACAAAACAAGGCCGTTAAGAACGATTTAACTAGATATCATATTCGTGAAAATAGGAGAGTGAAAAACATCGTGGAGACATCAAAACAAATTCTGAATGACAAGCGACAAGTCCAGCCATTAGAGAAAAACCTTGAAAAAAGAAAGAGAGCCCACAGCAATTTACAGTCCACGCGAAGGGAGAATAGAAACTTGGAAGACAAGACGAGATCTCAGAGCCTCTTCACGGCAGATCAGATGTTTGAAAGAAGAAGAGAAGAACTTTGGTCATCACATATACTCCTTGAAACAAACAGTCAACCTCAGCTTCAAATAGAGACCGAAGAGCGACCAGAAACCTTTTTTCGGAAAGCTTTTTATGTTGATATTGATTTGCAGAATGACTGGAAATCGCGAAAGCTCCTTAAAGAGCTTGAGAACGAATTGAATTCCCAGAGGCACGTGGATCGAAAGCTGAAGAACGATTGGGACATTGAGAAAGTAATTGCGGATGAATCCGAGGATGGGTGGAATTCGCCGAAGTTTCTCGAGAAAGGAGTGAAGAACGAGAGGCTATCGCAGAAGATACTTGAGCAAGATATGAAAGGCGAGAGGCGATGGACGCAGCTCTTTGAAGAAGACCTGGAGGGCAATCACAGTTCGAAGCAGCTCCAGGAGGAACAAAGGAGCGGCGGGAGGCGAGTGCGTGAGGCCGGGAGCGCGGCTGGGGCGCAGCTGCGTGCGGGGCGGCGCGTGCTGGCCGCGCTGTGGCAGCGCCACCAGGGCTTTCGCGGGCTGCTGCTGCGCGAACGGGAGGGGGCGGGGCGGTGGTGGGCGCTGGCCGTCGATGTCGTGGCCCCCGAGGGGGGGAGCAGGGAGTGGCTCACCCAGTGTGAGGAGCGCAGTGAGGCATGCGCGCGCGAGGCCAAGGCGCTGGTGGCAACTCGCTCCAGGGACTTCGGAGGCGCGGCCGTGTTCTACGTACGAGCAGAAAGCACCATGACAAAGTTCTTGTTTGAGCGTGTTGCCGGAATCAGCATACGGATCATAGGCCCAGTGTACCTCATGGAGAGAGAGCTGCAAGTACGACTTCATCTTCGTTTTCATCGAAAAGTAGCCAAAAACAGCATTACAAAATGGAAGGTAAGTGGTCGGTTTTGATACACGATTATTCACTGGTAAATTTATTCGGAATATATTAGTGTTTTAATTAACTAAATAGAAAGATTAAAAGAAAAGGATTTTGTATTACGTATAAATATCGTTTTTACCTTTCATTTTTTCGACCTAAAGAAAGGAAATTATTCCCTTTATTATAAAAATCAACTTAGTCCTTGGTACAGCATTGCCTACTGTTAATTGCTGAGACACATCTAACATTTTTTAAAATTGTCAATATCTAAGATTTGGTATTCTTTTTTTCGAAACACATTCTACCATTGAAGTCGTATATATATATATATATATATATATATATATATATATATATATATATATATATATATATATATATCGAGCATTTCACATCATTAGGATATGACGAATTTTTCTTGAAATATTTATTTCAGGAGCAATATTCGGAAAAATCACCCAGGGGTAATACCGATAAATTGCTTGATGTTCTGTTTCATCGTGCGGATTTCACCGTTAACATAATGTATCCGGACGTCGGGCAAATGCTTTCGTGCGACTTCGTAGAGACGTCACAATCAAAAGGTAGGACGATTGTGGTCGTGCCTCCGCCTGCGAGGCTGCCGGCGTGGTCGCTGCCGCTGCGCGTGTTCTCCCCGCGCATCTGGCTCGCGCTGCTGGGGGCGGCGGTGGCGTACGCGCTGGCGTGGCGCGTGGTGGCGGGCGAGTCGCTGGCCGCCAGCGCCGCCGCCGCGCTGCGCGCCTTCTCCTCGTGCGGGGGCGCCCCGCAGGACAGAGTGCGCGCCACGCCGCAGCGCCTGCAGCTGGCCGCCGCGCTGCTCGCCGCCGCCGTCGTCGTCGCCGCCGCCTATCAGGTGAGGACACAACCCTTTTAGCAAGGGGCATTGATTACTTTGGTTTTCCCATAACTACTATATAATTGAAGTTAATTGGGAGTGTTTCATTGCACTAAAGCAAGATGTGTCGACTTCAAATATTTCTCCAACAAATATTGAAATAGGCTGATTTTTAAAGTTAAGTTTTTAGTTCTGAAAAAGTAATGTATTCTTAGATGAAGCAGAATATCGTTCAGTGTTATAAATTCACACTTTGCTTACCGAGAAATTGTAGCTTTCTACTTTCATTATGAGCTCATGTTTCTTTTCTAGGGTCGACTCTTCGATCTGATTATGAAACCTCAGTATTATGCGAACATCAATACCATCGAGCAATTGACAGCAAGTGGAATGCCAGTTTTAGTGTTGAGAGATTATCAACGTTTATTAGAAATGTTCAAAGAACTTTGTTCACAGAATGTCAGTGCCTGTACTGATTTACCATTCAAACCAGTTTTAAATCTCAATTTCAAATACCTTAATAATACTGAACACATTCTGTCAACTGTCGGTGAAAATGGATACGCTTTTATTACAGTTGATAAAAATTGGCCTTACTTGACAGTTTCTTAAAAGAATCGAAATACGAAGGCAATGAAGGTCATCGATGCCTTGGCACCTGAATGGACGTATATGACGACGAGGTGGTAAGTGCGTTTGATCGTAGGAGACTTACAAGCAATTACATACATGAGGACACATAAGACACCGGAAATGGTTGTGGGCATCAATATGTGAACAATAGTGATATTTGGGTACATTTTGTATGTGTGGCATTCAGAATGTCACATAGAATGACATTACTGCAACATTCTGTTCTCAGTGGTATAATCATTAATCATATATCTGCAATGTGGTTTAAATCACTGTAAGAGAGTTATATTAACAACTATTATTGCCAACACAATCGAGCAATACAAAACACTAGCAAAATACCCGGCTTTCCCCGAGCTTATTTCGTAATCAATCTTTGTGAAAAAGGAAAAAGATAAATTTTATATAAACTACGATGTTTAAGAGTATTATTTTTAATGTAATTGGTTCAACATTTAATAAAATACTATATTGTTTATTATATTTTATAATATATTGCTATTAGCTAAACAGTTTTATCTTACGCACTTCTACTGGCCTCAAGAAAATCTATTAGGTAACAGTACTGCCGCCCCGCTACTGACCTTTGGTGGAGTATATTAGGAAATATTCTGCTCTTAGTGATAGGCGGAAGATAATGATCGTGGTGTATCTATCAACATTACTTACATTATTTATTTTCCACATATATATTGTATTAATCTTCACCAAACTTTGCTATGACACTGCGACAATCCTGAAGAGGGGCATATTATATTTCTTATCTATTCATAGACTGTTTTTTGTGGTATCGATGTCGGTTTCATATTCTTGAATTCACATTTATTAGGATAGATTTATGGAGCAAATAAATTAATTTTGACCATAAAAGCTCTTTTGGCAGTCTTCACTATCTGAAGTAAAAGGCTTAGATTTTTGATGGCTTAAGAAAATTATTCTGTAGTAGTTTGAATAGTAACATCCTATCACCGTCTCTAACCAAGCAAGTTTTTATAACATTACTTTGCAACCACTTCAAAGGTGGAGCAATGTCAAAAGAGGTTTACGTCGATTTTTGCATCCATCAAAGATTATCGGCGTTGATTAATTATCATAATATCTGTTTCACCCTCGTAGGAGTTTCAGATAAAACACATCTCTCATTTCACTATCTCGCGGTGCGGAAACTGTGGTACTATGAGCCACAGCAGTTGGCACATTCAGGAATCCCTTATATTGAAGATGATTTATTTCATTTTATTTGTACAACTAAAGAAGTATGTATATTTTAACATTGTGTAGTTAGAGTAACGAAACAATTAATGGCGGAGAAAAAAATTGAAAAAAAAATTCAATGAATGACTCATCACGCCCAATGCCTGGGTCACCATGAGTCAGTGTCTAGGGTACAATGGGTCATTAGTATGCCAGAATCACCTTTTCATTATCGAGGACCTTCATCAATTTCCAAAATCAGGAATTCGACGAGAACAAACAGCATATTCTTTCGGAAATATATTCGAGGAAAAATTAAGATAGAGCGTACATAGCGTCCATGCACGGACAATACAGCATGTTACAAGAGTTCCATTTTCAACACTTTGCATTTGACACACAGTTTTGCAACCTCTCTCAGCAATTAACTTTTCCCTTTTTTGAAATGTTGATGTATTTGTTTCATCTAAATTGAAGACACACGAAGGATAACCTGATCTAGGTTCTCGTTTAACGATTGATAACTTTTGAAAAAACCTTTACGTTTTGTCGATAAAATGTTGTTCCGGGGAAAACGACATCCCACTGGGGACCTTAAGGAAAATTCTTCACTTCTTTAGAAAAATTCTGCTAACCAGTCGTCCCCAACAATTTCGTTTTCAAACCATGTATCTGTCAAAGAACATTAGTTCCAATAGCAGTTTGATAGGCAAGCTTGCGGATTTTTTTTCTGACAAACCGTTAAACCTTTCGCATTCACAAAATCCACACATCTTGGACATAAATAAAAACTTGCTGCCACACTTGCACAACGCACCAAATACGAATTGTCAGTTATGACACATTCTCCAGCGAAAGTGGGATGATAGCTAAGATGCGAGTAGACGTTTACGACACGAGTGACGTAGGAGCGAGTGTTTGAGTTTCTACGGGTGATCAATAGCCATTCCTACGCGAGTAGAAGACTATTTTCTCTTCCACTTTGGAATTGATGTTTTAAACATAATAAATATAAACATTTGATTTACAAATACAATAATATACTTACAAGTACAATAATGTACAACAAATGTCCATAATGTTAATATGAACGTCATGAAACATATTTAAAGAAATACATTTCTATCATTTATAAAAAACAAATAAATACGTCAAAAATAAATTATTTCGTGATATTAAGAACATTCAGCACTATCAGTACAGAAAATTTTAGAAAATTTTTAAAGTCGTTTTTGAGAAAATGTCGGTTTTCATAAAAATTACATTTTTTTAAATGCGAAATTTTGTGCTCATTTTCAGAAAAAAACATTTGAGTTTTTGAGATTGTTTTGCATTGTTTGATTTCCATTGAAATCTCGATTCTTCACAGCATTACATAACTTCTCAATTCAGCGAATATTAATCTATACATACGTACGATTATGAGAAAGTAAAAATGTTAAATGTTTCTATTTATCTTTCATATGCAGGCACAATCTTTTATGAAAAACTTCTCTGCAGCAAACCAAACAAATATTGGCAATTTATTTGCGTTTCGGATCGATTGTCAGACTCTGCCGGCTTGATAAGGGTGTCCTTCATGCCTAAAGAGTGTTCCCACACTTGGGGAGTAAGAGAGTCATGTGACGAACTCGTATTCCCTCCACCATAAGTAAAAAACTCTGCTTGCCTGAGCTGTTCTTCGACACATGGCTACAGAAACTGAGCCGATTTTAAAGGAAAGCCACAACTCTTTGCGCCACACCAGAAATGAAAACCGGGATCGCTCCACCGGGAGCTAGTATGCTGTCCATGAGTCATTTTATGGCTCCTTTTTAAATATTCAGACCAATTTCTATGAACTCTACCCATCACAACACCTTCGAAAATAACCAAAAAATATCTAATATCTACCCAAAACCTACATCAACCCAATTGCTTTCATAGAACTTCCCAAATGACTTCCTAGATACAGCATCATAAAATACCTTCGCTCTGCTTACGTATTTCCAGGAACTGGCCGTGGGTTGCAGCAATTAATCTGAAGATGATTGAGTTCCGAGAGTCGGGACTTGATCTCAAGTGGGCTGGCGATTTCAACAGAACGTGGTCCATGTACTGGCGTCTGCGCAATCTGGCGGCTCGGCGTAGAAAGGAGGCTGAGGCGGGGGAAGGAGTGGGGAAGGAATGGCAGGCGAAAGGTGACGAACCCCGGACCCTGGAGCTGCAGGACCTGCGGCCGCACCTGGCGCTGCTCTGCGCAGGGCTGGCGCTGGCCGCCGCCGCCTTCTGCGCAGAGCTCGCGCGCAGTCGGCGGGGGGCTGCGCGTGCGCAGATGCGCAGAGGTCTAGCCTGCTGCCACCGAAAATGATTTCTGTTTCATTAACATTCGAAAATACTTGTTTAACCACATTATGAACAACATATATGAAAATAACAGGTTCAGAACATTTAAAGAATATTATGGATTATGGAACTAATAATAAATGAATTACTATTAGCGCAGTAAATTCAAAATGTTCGACATCTGTTCATTTGAAATTTTCGAATAATTTTCTTCATTTTTTCTCAGCGGACCCTCTTTGAAAAAGGCCTTTCCTGTTGTTTTCTCAAATGTTTTAAATTTCCATAATTATTTTCTTATCTACTGCTGCATATGAAGAGTTTATGAAATGTTTAGATGAGTTTCAATACTAGAAGATTTTCTAATAATCATTCAGTATTAACATTTTTTTTTGTTTTTCATTGAATGCTTCAATGTACACATTAATAGAAAAAAATACCTTCTGCTAATAAAAGAAAAACTGATCACGTAGAATGCTTTGCTGTGTCGGAAACGTTACATAATTTTTCGCTCATTCCTGGGATTGGGAAAGTTTGAATACAATTTTAAGGTCCATGGGCTATAAGCACTTGTCTGAAACAGACTTTCTAAAAAAGTGGATAAAGCCAGTTGCTAAATAAAGAAAAAAATTCCTAAACACGTGGTGTAGCCAGAATTTTGCTAACATTTTAAGCGGTAAAACCCAACAGAAATAAATGATTAACACTAGAAACATAGAATAGATAAAATAGATTAGATTAATACTAGAAACATAGAATATAAAGTTTTAATACTAGAAACATTGAATACAAAAACTCATATTACCATGAATACAGTTATACAATCTAATTAGTTTACAAAAATGTATGACAACATTCTAAATACTTTTATGCAATATCATCTTTCTTTTTTATCGTAAGGATCAAACCTTTCGAAATTGTACCTTAAACTATCTCCTAAGTTCCGATACTTCTACAACTATGCAACGAATGTGAGTGAACTGCACTCCACCACCTATTTTAAAATTCAGATGTTTGTGTATATTTTGTAGATATTGTATATGTTATTAAATAATATATTACTTGTAGTTTTCTAGTTATAACAGGCGTGCTTTTATTAAATTGGGTACAGTTCACATTTATTTGTAATTTTTGTGAAAATCATTTTGGCTTCATGAAAAATTTTATAATTAAATTTTCAGTTGTACATGACGAGGGAGACAGAACAGGCTCCGAAAAGTCTTAAGAATAATAGAGAAGTGAATAAAATTATTATTTAAAAGTGCATTTAATTGCACAAATAAAATTTAATTGCACTCGTGTCATAAACACAGTGATTATTATCAATTTTTCATGGAATTAATATGCATATTCACTTAACCAAGCAAAAAACATTATTAAGGATAAACACTTTATCCTTTAATACCATTTTATACAACATCATTCCTTTAACAACATTTTATTTTACATCTATTAAAGAGCTATTATAAGATAAAGTGTTTATTCTCAAATTGTTTGAACATATTCTTTTACTCGAGACATTTTCTTTTATTGTCATTGTCAATAAAGTTTCAGATAATGTCAAAAAAGAGACTCCGCTTCTTTGTCAATGTGTGTACCTGAAAGAGTTTTCTCTTTGCAAGTTTAATGTTTAAAATGATTTGAATATCACACTTATTATTTTGTAAAACTGAAGTTAATAAAGAATATTTCGTTACCCTGAATAAAGATTTGCTAATTATGTTGTTATACTACGTTAATGGATGTCCCAAAACCCTTTGTAAGGCTTACAATTAAAAGCCAATATCACATAATAGTCACTTATATTGACTTCATGACGGATATAAATTATTCTCAAAAAACAACATTTTAAACCATGGCAAAACTACGCTTAGGAAAAAACATGTATATGTGAACTTTTGATCCAATGTAAAAATATTCCAAACAAGTTGACCGATTTGATGACAAATTTTTCAAGCCAACAAAACTACAGTCGAAAACATTTCTTTGGTTTGATGTTGCTTAAATATCTGCCGCTAGCGACACACGAGCGTCAAACGACCGACTTTAAAATGCGTTCATCGTAGCAATGCAACAGGGACGCATGCAGGTGGCACACGGACGCTGCGTTGACGTCCGTCGCCAACAACGTTCGTCAAGTAGCAGCCAACGGACGTTAGCGGCTAGAATTGCGTACGTTGTTCCGGACGGACGTTGACATTTCTTAGCCACTCATAGCGCGTAGAGCACAGGGAGTACTAGTGACGTGCGTTGAATTGACATTAAAAGGTGAACTAATTAGTGAAGTGCATGTACAGGAAACTAATTGAGTAAAATGTATTTCAAAAAGCCTCTCACGTTCTTGTAATGTCTCCGTGAAGAGAAATGTTTGTATTCTTTCCCGTAAATGTACTAGGATGTTTCGGGCAATTTCGACAATGCAAATTCTGCTTCTTTTAGACATCATCACGACATGCTTCGCATCACCAGAGTGTAAATAATATATCTCATATTCGAATGCCTCAACTATGCAATGCACAATACAAGCCAACTATAACCACAGCGCCTCTAGCGTTCCACGCTGCGACAGAGGAACACTATGCCCGTATAGCGTTCGTAATACCGCTTCGTTCAGCTAAACTGACCAAAAAGGAAATGTTCATGTATTTTAATTTCCTCTCTATAACAAGAAATAACTACATATACAACAGAAACTGTATTGAAATAGTTGATGTGAAGTTGAATTGAAGTAGCCTTTTGAATTACTGAAGGAAATAATTTATTTAAATTTAATTAATATTGAAAATTAATATTGTAATAATGTGGAGGAACAACTATTTCTTCACTTTTCTTGAAAATATCTCAAAACTGCTAATCTACAACATCATAAAACTAACACAAATATAAAACGAGAATCTTTAAACATGTTGAAGGGCTTGTCCAGAAAAGATAGTATGTGTGTGTGTATATATATATATATATATATATATATATATATATATATATATACATACATACATATATTGGTGTTTTCCCGAAAACTGCTCCAATTTTTTCTCAAATCTTTCTTCCCGGATTGTTCCAAAACTGCTAAATAAAAGGACATACATGCATTGATGATGTACTTTTTTTAGTTTTACAATATTGCATTACGTTTTTAAAATATCTCTCAAACCTTTAATATTAACATTACGAAAGTTTTCATTGATTATTGCATTTGTGAGAGGAAGAGCTTCAGCTAATTTCTGCTAAATCTATTTCTTTTCTTCCACTGTTGCTTCTTTTACTGAATCTGGAAATATTCAATTTTTTTGGAAAATAAAAAAAAACATGTTTAATTGAGGTAATACTAATTTTCTTGTGCTATTTAACAACTTTCTCTCACCTTGTTGGGTGTTTTGAAAAAGAGAAAAAAAACAACCGTTCTTTCTTTTATTGCTATTGCAGTTAGTTCAAAACAGTGTAAATTTTCTGACACACGTTTGTTATTAATATTTCAGCTGGAAAATTATAAGATTTGAAAGCAGGTAAAGTAATTTTATTCACATGTTTATAAATTTGTTTTGCAGATATCACCGTGTAAACAAACATCCTCCAAGAGCAATCACTCTTACTCTTTGAAACAGCTGTATTTTACTATACTCTTTGGAGCAACTCTCCACACTGGCTGATTACCTCAAAAGTCTTAGTGTATTTCTCTCGAATTATTTTCAAACGTAATGTGTATTTACGATTATTACGATGCAAAGTGCATTTACGATTTACCTTAATTGCTTAGTGAATACTGCCAATTAAGTGAATAATATATTTTTGTTTTGGATTGACTTGCAAGTTATACTCGATGTAAATCATTAACCTGTTCATGGTAGCACACAACCTCGTCGCAATGAGTTTCAACATCAATTAGGTATGTACATCAAAACTTCAATTAGTCATTTACTATGATCAGTGTATAATATCTTCATTTATACTTCTTGTGATACATACATCCGGGCATAAATTCAGTTCATTAATATCATACAATCATTGTAACTTATGAATGTGGTAGGTATACTTCAGTACTGAAATTGCTAGATATTTGTGATGTGTTACATTTGAATAATAGAATATTATATATTCATTAATAGAGTGAATATGTTTTCTTTAAACGTTCCAGCAAAACGTCAGCACTTAAACAAAATGCAAAGTGAATATGGAGGTAATGATTTGATGCTAAAAGAATCATTTACTTCATTTTATCATATGCCATTGTGTACGATTAATAATGTAAAGAATTTGTGGAGAAATTGATTAGTTTGTGATTTGAAAGAAAACATAAGCGCATATCATAAATTTTTATAGTTGTTTATCACCAACAAAATTAATTTTTATATTCATTACTGTGTGGCGAAGAATAACAACTATTCAAGACATTACTCAGAGATACAATAGGGAATGATGTTTGTTTTAATACTTCATGTCAGTAAACACTGAAGCTTTTTTTCTTACTAAAGTAGCGTTGCAGTGATGTTGCTTACATTGTGAATTTCAAGTACTCTCATCTTCTGTATAAAGGATATTGTATACATGTTTATATTCATAAAGTGTAGTTCCATATTTCACTTGCTTAGTGTTTGATTGGATAATTTTGAACAAGTAATTTTAATTTTATGAAGTGGCACTGTGCATTATATTTTATTACAATGATCCAGCACATTTGAATGAAGTGTCCAAAATATGGGAACAACCTAGTTCGTAAAGTGCTGTTTTCAACGTATGCTGATAGTCCTTCTTAATACCATAGATATTATCTAGGAAAATTACCTTACGTCAAATAAATTTAATGTAAAGTTATACATTAATTAAGTAAAAGTATATGGTTTGACGTTAAGAGTGAGTATATTCAGGAAGGGTATAATGTTTTAAAATATTTCCTAGATCTTATTTCAGTAAACAGTGATATTGATAAAATGGTTTTACATTTCCCATTTTATAAAATGAACAATAATTGTTATTACCGTTGAAAACATTGAGTTCGAACTACTACATGACAAGCATTGTACAGACTAGTAAGATCTTAGTACCATAAATATTCTAATTATTATATCATGTAGTGCTTCTCAACCGATATAATTTTTGAGGATGAAATGAGGTTTCCACGCAATCCCTATCTCTTGAAAATAAATTAAGCAAATTTAATCCAGAATTAATGCTGCTCACTCAAAGTATTACACAGAGGTAAGTTAGAAAAGCTAAATCCCTCTTGTCAGCACTATCTTACAGTACATCTTCGTGGAAATGTTTATATTTGTGGAATTTTCTTATCAATGGTATGCCAACATTCCCTCCACCTCCTCATATTGAGTGATGTAACAAGATGACTCTACACAGCGTAGACTTTTCCTCGTTGATTGATACAGGAAAGTTAGATCTTGTTATCAGTGGAAATACAAGTATACTTATGATGGATTATGTTTTTGTTCATCTGATAAGCTGGCTGCAATCGACTGCATTTTAAGACTCATTCCCCGATCACGCGAACGTTCTACTACGCATATATGATTTAGGTGACCAAAACCATTCAACAACCGTGTTAAATAGCGACGCTTAGAATGGCGCACTCTACTCTTGCACCTTCTTGCTCGAACGAAACGACAAACTGCTGTCAAATTGTTGATTGATTCCAGGTTGGTTCCATGATTATTGGTGTTTCGGGCGCCTCAACTGCTATGGTCATTATACCCGTAAGTGCAGCGTGCGTTTTATCGCGGGGGTGACGGTGATCTTCCCGGGCTGGCTGGCGAAATCCGGCGCCGACCTCCACCTCGACTCGTGTGATTTTGGCCCAACAAGACATGGCCTCTCCTTCAGCCCTTGCCGCCCGTCTCTTATAAACAAACAGGTCACTGACCGCGCGAGATATTTCTTTCCCCCTTCCGTGTTCTATCCTCACCCCTTTCTTACACACACTCCATGCACCGCACTATCACACATGCCTGGAGACCGGTCGGGAGCTCAGAGCTTGTCCCGGCAGGAGCGTTGCCCAGCTGGTGGGAGATACCTGGTTAGGGAAACTCCAATGGTAGCTCAGCGCCGGACCCCATCATCCAGTGGGGGAGATCACCGCTACCTTGAGTGAAAAAGCATACACTACTCTTACAGGACCTTAGCAGTTGACGCGTTCTAAAACACGAAATAATCAATTAAGCAGCGAGTAAATTCGTTCCTACAGATTACGCGAGTGGCGGAGTGTTCAGGAATGAGTTTTTGAATGAACTGCAATGAATAGTTTGATATTTTATATCACCGCCTGTGGCGAAGCCTTCGATTTGATCTGTTACTGTCAATACACTTGAGAATGACCCTTTTAACGTTGCAACTTAGGTGTTGAGAACAAGTTGCCGACCTCTAGTTCGTCCAAAGTGAACAAGCTGCCTGAATTCCTTTGCGGCCGTTACGTGTTCTGGGTGATTCTCACAGAGTCGTATAATGCTTTACACTGAACAAAACGGCGAATGAGGAAGAAAACTATTGATATGAGGAACAAGAATAGGAAAAACGTTAAACGGGAGAAAGGGAGGGTTAAAAGAGAGATGTAACACGTGACTTAAGTATGGTGACGATAATGGCGAACTTCTTTATTTTTATTTTTTAGCAATAACATAACAAGTTAAAATGTTACATTTCAGAAAGGTTATATCAGCTACATTAAAAATACAAGGGTCCATCTTAGAATTTATTATTTGGATCTGAGGAACCTGGTCGAACGAGATGGAGCCATTGTTCCAGGAGCTGTTGAGCATAATGTTGCATTTAGAAATAGAAATCCAGTAAAATACATTATATAATGTACCAAAGAAATTAAAATTACAAGAATTATTGTGAAAAATGTTTAGTTTCCGAAATAAAGTTTACAATTGATTTTCTGAGTCACTACTTACTAGTTTTAAATACGGTAAATTAAAAGTGTAGCCTGGTATCAAATGTTTATTTTGCTAATGATCGTTTCGATCGTGTAGTGATCATCCTCAGAGCTTGCAGCTTCCGGGCCGATCATTAGTAAAATAAACTTTTTATATCAGACAACACTTTTAATTTACCATATTTAGATCCATTATTAGAAGGTATCTACCTCACTAGCGATGTAATTAACTTACTAGTTATTTGCGTTATAGATCGTGCAGGTGGCCACTTCTCTTCTGGATCCAGTCCACATATTGAGATACTCGAGTAAAGAATGCCAGGTTTATTTCTTTTGCAAACGCGGAGACAATGCCGATCACCACTCCATCTTTGAAGAATGGTCCACCTGAATCGCCCTTCGATAAACACAAAAGCCTACTCAGATTTTCCAATGCATTGCTGTATATCCATATGTTATGGGTACCCCATCCAGTGGGTTTGGGAAACAAGTCGCCAGCGGAATTAAGATGTGGCATTTAAATTAGTATTTTAAACTAGCGGGGCTACAACAGTCCACACGTTTTCATATTATTTTTAACGGTTAAGTAGTATTATTATACTGATGAACCCGGCATTGTTTTAAATGTGAAAATAGCCTCAAACAGATTCTCAACTCATCGCAACTTGTACTCTACAATAAAGACTCTTGAGCCACCATGACCGGTCCAGTAATGCGTCAATTTAATTTTTCGTTTATTTCTATTTACTGTTCATTTCTGACCACCCTGCTACGGAGTAGAGGCCAGTAGTAGAACTTAATCTTCACTCAATTATTCGTTTCAAATATATCGCATTTTCCTATATATATTCCCAATTATTCGTTTCACATTATAATTACAATATTTTACATTACAAAGATGTCATTCTCAGATGTCATTTTACATAGCAAACATTAGGTTATTTGCATTACATTTTTTATTTCAGGAAAAATAATTCATTATTATTGAATTTTTGAAAATGTCTTCTAGGAATGTACAACCATTGTGTGCAAACAGTTGCAAACTAATATATAACATTTGCAATTAACTATTTGGGAATGTTGTGACTACATAATTATAATTTCTAAATTTTAATATTTCATTATTTTATTATTTTTGTTATGTATATTGTCCATTGTTATTTGATTTTTAAGTCTTGGAAAACATAAATTTTATAACTCAATATTTTCTATTTGTAAATTCTGTGAGGGCTTAGGACTAGAGGGAACTTCTCAAATTTTTGATCACTAAGATATACGAGTATTAAAAATATTATTTAGCACAGAAATTATTAGAGGTTAAAACATAAATAATTTATGATTTATTGAAAGACAAAGTTCTCGTCCCTGATGTATTTATTAATTGATAACATCGCTGTGTGACGATGAGAAAATTCACTTCTCAGGTTGAGAAGACCGAAATTCATCGTGGAGATGGCTAATCACACGTAGCCCCTTAACCAATGGCCGCGAGGCAGGGACGCTGCTGGTAACACTGTGGCCTGTATACTGACTGTCGCGCCAAGTACGGACAGAGTTGAAGGACAACTTTTTCAGTTCTTCTCATTTTCATCAGCACTTTTGGTGTTAATCGTGACATTATTCTAGAGATTGAGTAATTGTATTTTAAGTGAGGACATTTTTGTGAAACATTTTTCAACTGCAAGGCACAACGTATAATTCATATTATTCACTCTGATGACTGCCAGGCATCAAAAGCTTGCTATTTCTCTTTCTCGAAAAAAAAACAGTAATTTCAAGGTTTCACCGAAGTTAATAACACATTGAATGTCAATTGTGGAACTTTTTTTCCGTTGGTGACTCTAAGTAATCACTAGTTAGATATGCGAGCGAATATATACAGACTATCATTGAAACTCATGCAGATAATGCAGAAATTGACAAAATTAATCTAACATTAGTATTTTAGAAGAGAGTTAAGTGATGATGAGATACTAATATTGTATATTTTCCTAGGAAATTTATTGCAGGACATTAGAAAAAGACATTAAACTGGTTTATCATGGTTGTTAGATCTGACGGCAAATTGTAACGAGTCAGTGTTTCGTGATAGCTCACTGACACATCTGATGAAGTTTAATCTTGATAGTTTGATTTGTCTATAATTTTTGGTATACAAAGTTTTTTACAAGTCGAGTTGTTTAGACAAATATTGCACACACAGCTCAAAAATTAAATTACCCCAAGTGAAATGATCAGTATTTCAACAACGTCTGTAATAAATAATCTTCGATGTCATGATGCATTTTTCAAATGTAATAAAATCTTCCTCAAAACAAGGATGTATATTGCATTGAAGTTCAATGCATAGGATGATGAAGGTCGTTGAACCATTCAGATAAGAAAGGAATAAAGTAATTAATGGTATTAAGTGTGCCAAAGATTCTTTACATTAATCTGTTTTTTTTATTTTCTCCGTAAGTCAAAACTCTCAATTATAACAAATAAAAAAATAATAAAATAATTATGTTCAGTAGTGTCATTGCAATTGCGTATAAAATTATTTATGGTATTTTTAGTTATAAATTAGTTATTCCCATTGAAGATGATAGGGAATATAGTTAACTTTTGTGTTTTTCATAGAAAGTCGAAATTGTTACGTTTATGAAGGCAAATGTTCTCGCAATTTTTTGTACTCTTTATTTTTTCTCCGAATTTTATTGTGATATAATGTACGTAATTTCTACAGTAGGATCTCAACATCAAATTCTATCGAAATTGAGCTTCCTCTTCATTTCCCTAGCTCCTCGTCGATTGGGATGGAAATAAATGAAGTGCAACAAGAAAGTGCAGTTTCTGAAAGCGTACTTACAGGATAATTTTCATTACTCAAAACTCTGAATTGCTATTTTGAATTAATGTAGTTCTGACCACAAAGTAAATTATTAAATTGTATGATTTAAAGTGCCATAATAAACGTTTAAACATTTTGTAAAATATATTGATGGATTTTTTGCATTAAATAATTATAGACGTTGTCATTGCCAACAATATTATTTAATGTAAGAGCAGCTCTCGATGGCTTAGCCATTGGCTTAGCAATGACAACGTCTATATTAGCTATCGAAAGCTGCTCTTACATTAAATAATATTGTTGGCAATGGCAATGTCTATAATTATTTCATGAAAAATGCCAACGATAACACACCACAACACCTATATTTTTTTGCATTAGTTTACAATGAAAATCACCAATATATTCAAAACCGTCTTCAATATATTTCTCGAAAATTTGATTCATATCTTCAATTACGATCTTATCTGCTCCTCGATCCATTTCCGAAAAGCCGATACTCGCAAGAAGAATGAGTTGTATTCAGTAATCCTACACCAAATTCCAACCAAAACTCCATCTTGGACAAGCAGCCCGCCGGAATCATACTGTAAATCAGAAACAATTTCAAATCATCAGATCGTTAAATGATCATGCAATGTTTTCTTAAATTGCAAAATTGAAAAACGTTCCAATCATTACTTATTAAATTATTTAACTAAAGGTGCGACAACAGCACGTAATATCTCTCTTCAGTAATGCTCACGTAAAATCCTAATACCGTAATTTCTGTTCATGTTAAAATATGTCATTACATCGCGCTTTGCGCCCAATGTAAAATTTAAATTATTTAAAACTAATACATCAACACAAATTCCATTTAAAACCTTCTCAAGAATAAAAAGTTGTTCAGAAAATTTCATATTTCCATATCATGGTGCTTCCATTGTTACATCACAACATGATGAGTCCTCAAAAATTCTAGCAAAAGAAACGCGAGAAATTGCGTTGCGCAAAATTGTCCTAAACCACTCAGAATTTGGAAAAATTGTCTATTACCTTTTTCAAAGAACTGATTTTGCAGAAAGGATTCGAGTTAGTTTTATAAAATCATCTCGGATAACAAAATTGTACTTATGCAATGTTCAATTTTTGCGATTTTTGAAAATACAAATTTGGCATAAAAGGGACTGACACTTTTTCCTAACAGTTTCCTACTGAATATGAGGAGAAAAGTAAAATACAAATTGGACCCGTTTTGAGAAAAGTTTTTTTATAAAATGCATTAATTTCAAGAAAACATTACGCGAAAGAACTCTTTAAAAAATTGTACATTTTTTTTAATTATAAAATTTTTACAATGAATTTTCAATATTTTCAAACTTCACTGAACAAAAATCATTATTTTTATCATTGTACCTACACCACATTAATTTTTCGCAATTTTTAAAAATACAAAGAATTTGTTGGAAAGGAAACCAATATTAGTTTGCACATAGTTGTTAATTATTTTCTAAAAAACAATAAATACTATATGTAATGTATGGAGGAGACAGTCATCTGCGCACGTTTTTTAGTTTCCGATTAACTATAAATAATTGAAAGATGAGTAATAGTTAAAGATAAATATATAAAATTTAAAAAACCGCGATATTAGCAACATTTAAAATACTAGACATTTTCATTCCCGAGTTGTAGAAAATTTATTTGCAACAGTAAGCGAACAGCAGATTTGATTTTTCTGTATTGCTAACAAAACAGTAACTCACCCTTGGTTCTACTCCTTCCGCTACAACCAAAAGGAGAGTTCAACCAAACGGGCGCATAGTGAAGGTACGTTTATTTGTCAATGGTTTATAATGCCTACAGGTTTTAGAGATTTTATTACGACAAAAACGTAATGTGAGTTTCATTGGGATGAAATTGTGGGTGAGAGTGGAGTACAAGGTAAGGACGTGATTGGAGTATGATAGAGATAATGTTGTGGGTGAGAGTGGAGTACAGGGTAAGGACGTGATTGGAGTGCGATAGAGATAATGTTGTGGGTGGGAGTGGAGTACGGGGTAAGAACGCGATTGGAGTATGATAGAGATAATGTTGTGGTGGGAGTTGAGTCGATGGTAAGGAAGTGTTTGGAGTGTAATGGGGGATGAAGTTGTGTGTTGGTGAGTAGTACACGGATATATAGGGGTTTGGACGAATATGATCCTCACCACAGACTTTCCGGGGAATGGCTTGGTGCAGAGCAGATTATTATGCCAGTCATCCTTGTCCTTGAAATGCGTGATCTGTTTCTCACACTGCATTTGCGACAGAATTCTGTAGGTCTCCGTCTTGAGGTGCCTCTCGTCGTATTGAAGAATCTCTATCTCCTCTTCTTTTAACATCTCTGTCCTGCAGAATTGGAAAAACAGAGTGAATACTATTTCACTATGCACTGGTACTTGTGAGTTTATTTTGAAAACGGGTAAATTCGTAACTATTTGTAAGTTTTCATCTGACAAAAACTGATGCCACAACAGCAAGCATATTTTCACATCAGTAACTGTTACGTAAAATTAAATTTCTGAAATAGCTGTACTTCAACATCTTAGCTCTTGCGTGTAAAACATATTCCAAACCTTATCGCATTAACGTAAAGTATCAACACGAATTAGACACTCCAAGATTCGATTCTGTACACTGAAAACACCGCCCAACATAGTGATGTTATGTTGAGAATTTCAAATTACAGTTTGGCGTCATTACCATTGTTGTATTGCAACCTAGAAGCTCCTGTAAAAAATCTAATAAATGAATTCCGGAAAATTTGAAAATACATTTTCCAAAATTTGACATTACGCCAAATCGCTCATACTTTTATTTCAAGATCTGATTTTGAAGAAATTCCCTTCATTATGAAAAACATCTGCAGCAACAATATTGTAGTATTTTTTTCATTTTCTTCTATTCGGAAAAACGTAGAGCCGTTTTGAGGAAATGTTTTTTCTTCATAAATTGCATTAATTTTAAGCAGAAATTATTCCAAAAATCTCGTTTCTTTATCAAATTTTAATAACTTTTTCTATAGAACGATTTTTTAAAACAAATTTCCTTTTCGAAATTTCATTCTGCGGTATTTGTACTTGAGCAATATCATTCACTGCAATTTTTGAAATTACAGAGTTCGCCGAGAACGGTTGCAGCACCAATTTTTTAATATCATTTGTAATATATGTGTGAGGAGAAAATTTTTAAAAAATTGAATCTGTTTTTGGTAAAATAACTGTTTAAATTTGTTTACATTTCATGCAAAAACTACAACTTTCGAAAAATTGTACATATTTCATTAACAATAGATTTTATTATGCAAAATATCCCGAATATTCAAAATTCTAGTTGTAGGAAGGCGCCGCAAAAATTTTGTACTTTTGCAGTTTTCTAAAAAAAACAATAATTTGAAGGAATATGACACCTGCACCATTTTTAAAGAATTATTTATCCTATCCGAGGACAAATGTTAATAAAAACCTTTTTGAGAAAATTTTGCAAATATTATTTAGACTTCTTGTTAAGAACCCCCAAAAATCAAAATGTCCGTTTCAAAGTCGCAAAGTCTTGATTTCGAACAGATTGAGAAAAGCATCTGAAAGGTTGAAGTCCGTGCTTTGACCACGGCCAGGCAGACGATGTGCTGTCAATCGATTTTTTGGTGCCAAGGGCTCACAAAAAATAGTCTAGCTATACACTTTCTTCTTCTTCCTCTTTTTCTTCATTGTTCTTCATGTTATTCTCTATCATCTTAATCTCAGTCTTCATATTCTTCTTCTTTTCCTTCTTCTTTATTATTATTATTGTTATTATTATTAATATTATTTATTATTGTTGTTATTGTTACTATTATTATTTTTTAAGCTTCACGCCCGCAGCTCTCCTTTGAGGACTGGAGTCACTTTTAGCTTTCTGCCGTCATCCATTTGCTTGGCTTAAACATCTATTTCTGATTTCATCTTGAATGTTGTCAAGAACACTGCGAATCTGCAGAATTCCTCTTGTCACTTCATTTGTTATGTGATCTAATTTGAAACTTTCGCAAATCCTCTGAGAAATCGCATTTCGGCAAATTGTATAGTACATCTTGATCAGTTATGTTTGTCTTGACCTCTTGTTTTAAGTATATGTAATATATTATAAAAGATAATACCAATATAAATTTATTGATTTTCCCTAATGATCATAATACATATTTCTCTCCCGTACAACCCTCCTGGTATTGCGATAGATTTTTTAAGTTTGTTTTTAGTTTATTTTCTGGTTTTGTTCTTTAAAACCATTTTTATAGATTCACTCATTAGATTGATCTACCTTCCTATTCTATAAATATAGAGATCTCCGTGATATATTTGGCACTCCATAAAGATAAAGAAACTCATTCTTCAATTTTTCTTGCATTACAATCTTGCATCTTTGAGACAACTTTCCTGAAAATGGCATTGCCTTTGTTTTTTCTTCGTAAATTAATAGGTTAAACTCTTTAGAAAATTTGCACAGGTAAAATAGCCCTCTTTGCATTACATTTTCATTATTCGCATGGATAAGCTGGTTATACGCATACATTGGGCTCCTTATTGTGAAAAACGTATTATTTCTATTATTTTACTTTCTCGCTACGGAGTAGAGAGAAAGTTATGTAATGTGCGAAAAACGGCGAATATTAGGCTGAAAAATAGAGGGCCTGAATGAAATAGTGGATAAATAGTTGCTAAATTTAGAAAAAACCCTCTATTATGAAGTGTGGCCAGAATCCATGTTGCATGGGTCCTTGATATCGAAAAACGGCAACCGTGAGTCCGTCCGTCTGTGAACAATGCTAGAGACCATACCGTTCAGCCAATTTTCTCGAAAGTTGATATTTCGCAATCGATTTGTCTGATGTTGAGACCCCGTGAATTTGAAACCGATATTGTAGTTTTGATGGTTACTTTACACGAAGACCCTGGGACATTTTCAAAATTTTCAAAAAAAATTGCATCTTTTTTTATTAAATTTTGTCGCTGGATGGTGTGAAGAACGTTTAAGAGAATAGTGCAGATCCCATTTTCGTTCAAAACTGTGATTCTTTGAAAATTGCAAAAAAATCACGATTTTTTTGGCGTCTTTTTACAACTGAAATATTAAAGATATATTTTTTTCTGTAATAAAATATGTCCTTTATAGATATATTTTGAAATACGTTCATGAACAATGTTTTGAAAATACAATTACGTTGCACGTAATTGTGCGCGATAGTACGGGAGAGAAAATATGTAAGGTTTTGGTACCACTAGTTTTCTCTTTGTTCTTGTAACTGAAGAAGTTGAATTCCTTTTTTCTTTCTGGGACACGTATGTATATATGGAGAAATATACAAAGTAATGTAAAAAGTAATGTAATGCTGCAGAAATTCATTTCAAGTTTTGAACGGAAATACAGGTTTTGGGGTTCTCTGATACCCTAAAACTGTTGTTGTTGTTGTTTTTTTTTTCAAAACATCAATCCGTTTGTCGTGTGTCAACCACACTAGCGCGTAAACTAGGGGTAGATTTGTTTCCAAACTCCCTGTCGATCTGGCATTACTCAAAGATCTGTGATTCTGAAAAACCTTCATTAATTCTGAAGCCCCCCGGACACTTCAAAAATGTTCTTAAAAATTGCTGCAAATTTTGCCAGATTGGAGAAAAATAAAATTGACATAGGTCCGATTTTCCCTGTTAAATAGCAACTCGCCCTTACCTCTACTCTTACCATTACAAACAAAAGGAGAGTTCAACAAAACGCGCTTACTACGGGAAGCTACATTTACTATATATTTCCTGATTGGTCACTCACGTTTACGTACTTTATATGTATGTTCTCTGGTTATTGTCGTAATAATTTTACTAATTTATTTTTACCCCCACGGAATTTGCTCACGATTCTTTACGTTATTTCAATTTATCACAATATATACTATTTTCTGTTTTGCCCATGGTCGTTTACGTTCATATTCCTTTGTATTATTCTTTGACATGCTTCACTCCTTTGTTTATTTTCCTGTCCTTCACTATCGTCGTATTTACTTTTATCATGAATTATTCCGTTCACATTTGTTTTCCCTTGTGATAACCTAGCACAATATCACACTACCGCTTGTACTTACACAGTGATGCCAGTCGTCACAACGAAGAGGGCAGCACTGGCGTAGCCGGGTCCGCTGAAGCCGAAGAGGAAGGAGGATAAAGCGAAGCAGGTGATGACAAGGAAGGAAGTGACAGTCACTGGTTCGCGGATTTTGACCCGTTCTTTCCTAAGCAAAAAACACAGGATTAGTTGCACGCATACTTGTACCTGTATAACATCTATAGCTCACAGGTGATTCTCACAGAACTAAAATACACAATAAAGCCAGAAACAAAATTGGTGCATCGTCTGCTTTTGTACGTTGTGAGCGATTTGTACGTTTGTGAGCGCAAGCTTTATTTTCTAATTTATTTATTAATCAATTGATTAGTGGTTCCTGGGGCATCAACAGCTAAGATTCATAAGTTCCGTAAGTGGAGCGCATGGTTTTTGATAAGTTGGTAAGTGGAGCGCGGAGTTTTCCCCAACCAGATATCTCCCACCAGCGGGGCACCCCCACAGCCGAGAAAAGCTTTATGCTCCCGACCAGTCTCCCGGCATGTGTGGTAGTGTGGTGCATGATAGTGTAAGTGTGTGGGGTGAGGAGAGAACAATAAAGAGGAAGATGAGATCGCACGCGGTCTGTGGCCCGTTTGTTAGGGTTCTGCTATGGCATTGGACGATAGGCGAAAGACGTAGGTTAGCAAGATATAGGTCAGGTAATGAAATGAGAGCGAGTAAATACTGGATGAATAGTGAGGAAAAAATGTAGGACATGCGAGATAGAAGAGGAGGATCGGGAGCATATTATAGAGAGATGTGTGGTTTTTGAAGAAGGAAGAATGTGTGTAATTTTACTATTCTTACAGGCAATTCAAAGGGAAACTTTGGAGCCACATTTGAGAAAATTTTGAAGAAGTCCCTGAGGCTTCGTGAAAAGTATCGTCAATTTTTTTAAATTCAAAACCGTAGTGTTTTGAGTGAGGACAGATCGGTGTAGAAATATTGTTTTTTTACAAAAATCTGACGAATGTTTTCTGTCTTGTGTTAATAAACGGACGTTTTGAGAAAAGTGTGTATCAAGGAAGCATTAGGCTACCCTGTTTTCTGAACAGTGATGGTATTCTTATGTGGGTATTTTCTCTGATTGTCTCTTTAACGGTCGTAAAGTTTACAGATATATCGCGTCAACTTCCAGCTTACGTGTTTTAGGGTATCAGCAGATGCCTCTGCAACGCCTCTGACCGGCGGGTGCTAGGACGTGGCAGAATTTTCGACACTAGCTGCACAACTACATCAAATTCGAGCGTTCGGTTGCTCTGGTCGGCAGTTTTTCTTGATTACTCCAATCAACACCAGAGAAATGACTGAGCGGTACCCTAAAACCCGGTCATGGAACGCGCTCGATCTTTCTTTCCTCGTCCGTGACATTATCACCCCACAAATAATTGGAAGAAATAATTAGAAGAGAAAAAAAAACAATCTCATTACAACGTGACCGAGAAAATTATTTGCGGTAAAATGATTATATTTTAGTGTATAACCACAAATAAAATTATGCGTCATGTTGTAATGAGATTGTAGTTTATCTCTTAATGCAGTGTTACTTCAATACATATTATATCTCTCGTCTTATTATTCACGTTGTTATGGTGATCTCCGTATCGACGTTTACCTAATTAATGTTAATTATAAACCGGTCGTGTGGCGGTGTATACCGATGCCACAAACCTACCTGAAAGGCACATTTTATACGTATAGTTAAACACTATTGGTTTTAATTTCACCAGCGGAATAGTCAATGAAACACACTCTCTATGCACTTACGTGTATCTGCTGACGTCGCTTCCCCAGCTGAAGAATTGAGCTTTCCCTTTAGGCGTGTCGTCAAACCTTGGGAGTTTCGCATACACGTGGTCATTGAAATCAAACGGATTTTTTACAAATATAATGGCCACGTTGTATAACATTCTCCCGTATGTGTTCCTGCAAGCAAAACGAAAACAACTACTGTTTATTCTGGTTGCTAGAAATGTTTTCAGAAAATAGAGGGGGGAATAATTTTCAGAACCGGGGTGAGGGGGAAGGAAAAGGAGACATTCTGTGAAGAATAATAATAATTTGTTGAATAATTTTTTTAGTTATACTAATACCACAATTGTCTTCTTCCTTGTAATCTTTGAATAATGTTACAGTTCTCAATAATTTATAATTAAATTGACTAACATCACAATCATCTGTTTTACTGCAATTATTCCTTGGATAACATTCTTGGATTTGAAACCATTTTACTATTTAACTTAATAAATTAAATGTATTCAACAATATTTCTTAGTAGGCTGAACAACTTGCTTAGTTGACTGAGAATTTTTTTTTAATAATTATTTAACTTCTGTACGCATACAGAATGTTAATAAATGCACAGCTGGTTTTGAACTAACTCAATCTTCTTCTGTTGGTTCAAACATTTTTCATTACAATGAAAATTCTATTATTGGAGACCTGGTCTGATATACAATATTGAAATTATTTTTGTATTTTTCTCACTGAAAAAATGTTGCAGGAGATGACGAGCCCTCAAGTTTAAGATAGACTTCTTTCAATGTGTGACGTTTGTCGAACAAACCATAATGTGGGAGTTCATTTCACCACACAAACTCAAGGTTTGGAATTCTAATTTTTTTAATTGTACCACTTTTCTAAATGCTTGCTTTTCTAAATGCTGCAGAGAACTTTGTAATAAACAGCGAGCGATTCTTTTTAGAATTTTTGCACCCAATTTGTGAGCAAATATCACTTTAATTCAAAATATTTAATTCCATATTTATACAATGAACATAAAATCACCTATGCTTTACTTAATATGCAATATCTAAAAACAATATTTTATTTAAAACACAGCCAAGTGTTAAATTGCGCTTTACTCTGGCCTAAAACTATATTCATCTTTTACATACTAGTTCAAATTTCAAATAAAACTCTCTGAGTGCATTAGAGTCAGCACTCATCAGACGTTCGTTAAAGTAGTATATGCAAGAAAGGCATTATGAAACACCTTTAGCTTACGATTTAAGTAAAGTGCACTTGAATAGAGACATACGTGTTACGAGCAGTTACCCTAGTAAGATAACTACTGCAAGGACCTGCGCAATAGGCAGGATTGGCATCGGATTAAAGTCAACTCCAATACAAATTAAAATTTGCCGTAATAAACCCTCTAAGCTCTACTAACACCTGTTCACTAATACAATTGTTTTCTTCAGTGGATATTTTTTTTACATATTAACAATTTTTATTTTTTAATTAGTGAATCGGAAGTATAGAGAGTGAACATTTTACTCAATTAGTAAACAATGGGCAACCATATGGCAGCTGAATATGGTTCCATGTACCACAGATTACATATTAGACGTCTATAATTAAAGGGTACTATAACCCATACAATAGCTATTTTATTGTTTATGAGCTGATATAATCGTCGTTGAGAGAATCTACTTGATGTATAAAATAGCCGGTATATCTGTTATAAAATATGGATGACACGAAACAACAGCCACACTCCTTAATGTGTTAGCATTTAAGACTGCTGATCCCCCTCATTGAACGCAGCTCCACAGGTACGCTGTATATTCAGCTTGACTTCCGTTCTATAGTTATGTTCTCTCGTTTCCTCATAGGAAGGGTAAGATACATCGAAATACGCAAATGCAGGTTTTTCTAAGTGGTGAGGGGTTGCGCCAAGAGATGGCATTTGTATATATGATTCGTGAGCGTTGTGGTGTCGCGCTCCGGCCACCAGATGTCGTTGACTTCTCGGACTGGTACGAGAGTTGCGCCAAGAGATGGCGCGTTAGTAGGCGTGTAGGCGTGTTTTGTGAGCGTTGTGGTGTATCCCTCCATTACTTTTCGCCTGCTCACGAAACTTCAAATCCTAACCCTACTTTGCGGCGATTTTTGCAATCTTCCCATGCAGTTTGCCTTCCATATTCTGGGCGCCTGATGTTCCTATCATATATTGAGTACCAACACCTTTTGTAGGACCACTATGTAGTGTCTGCTGGCTTCTGCTTTCGGAAAATGAGTAAAACAACAGAAAGTCGTTTTTGTTGAAATGACCACATTAATCGTGTAGTTGATAGTAACTATTTACAAAATGAGATAATAAAGATGGTTATAATTGCACGAGTGTTCCTATGTTCAAGAAAACTTACGATGACTGGTGCGAGTTTTCATATTTACCATGAGTATAATTATTGCTGCTTTATCAACGTAATATGATCAATATGTTTTGTTTCCGTTTAAGAATAATTTAAATTTTTAACAATTCAAGCATATCTGTACCATTCAAGGCATATTTTTGATGACGTCATATTGTTTCTGAACAAGACCTATTTTAGTAGCCATCCATTGTGTACTTATGATTAGCATAGTCACTAAGAACAGAGGTTTTCAAACTGATTTCAAACTTGGGAGTTTCCTGGAACGTTGTCAGGGGTCCCGCAAATGATCACTATTTGTTGAACTCACACACACGTAAAATGGAAATCATCTATTAAGGAATTTTCATGAAGGAATAAGATAGTTGAGTGTCTTGATAAAATATTAGATTAATAAAACAATCAAGTAAAAAGTTCAATGTTTGTATAAATTAGATTTAAGAAGGGAACTGATAAAAGGTGAAAATGTTATAGTACCAAATTGCAAGGATATTGAATCAAAGTGCGACCACCGGGTGTAAAAGCACAAAAAAGGCAATGTGCTGCCGTTAACACAGTTCTTAAAGTCCAAAACTATTGCATGATATGAAAAGATCTTATCTCATGGGGCAATGTCTTCTAAAAAGGAATCCGATTGTGAATGTGATGAATAAAGAAAATATTTATTTTCAGAATGTGGCTAACTACTTAAAATAATGTCTTCCATCCAAATCCTACATCACCTTTCATCAAACTTCTCCTCAAAATTCATTTGAATTCATTCATTAAAAATATTTTGACCTCCAGTCCATGGAATAACTGCGTATAATATAACCATTTTAATTCAATATATTCATAACTATCCTGAATATTTACACAAACCCCGTTTAATTTATGTATTTAATTATTATAAACAAATGTAAAAAGCATTTTATACTAACGTGAATATTACATACTTATTAAAAAATTGACATCAGATTTCTCCTATAGAGCGTATATCTCCTTTCGCTGTTCTTGTATCTAGCTCCTCAATTGCATTAATTGCACCAAGGTGGTAGACTTCTTGATCCTCTCGTCCCTTCGCATTTCTGAAGGTGGCTTTACACTTGCACGAAAATGGCGAGCAATATTATTTCGCAAGAAAAGTTGGCAATGTAAACATTGCGGTAATAAATATTTCTGATGTTGGCAATATTTCTTGCTAGATATTCCGGTCGTAATGTTAACTCATGAGTTTCCATCCTCGGAAAGATATTGCCGGATGTTGCTGGGACTAGAATTGGATTGAAATCTGAGCAAGATATTGCTGAAAGGAGCCAATTATGACCACGGTCTCAAGCGCAGGAAGTACGTACGGTTGTATATAGACGTAATATTTCCATTTTAATATGCATTTTTTCGTAAAATGGGTGTGTGAAGGTTTACGGCAATAAAAGAAGTAGTAATAAATATTCCCTCTATGGTTGATTATCAAAGGTTCAAACTTTGATTCAGCCATAGATGCACCCTGATTATTAATTTTTACGTTAAAAACTACTGAGTTATTAATCTAATCTAAATCAATTTTGAGATTACTCTATCAGTAGTAGGAAATAGATATTTTAAAACTTTTTGTCGAATTAGTAATTGCACTTTTTATTAAAAGAAAATTACTTTTCTTCCACGGGAATCGAAATCCACGAAATCATTTTCTTCTATGAAAAATATTCAGACACTTCTACCTAATTCGCACAAACGTGATTTTCCGTTCTTCTTAAAATTCATTCACACGTTCTCACAAATCGTCGGCGTAACTTCATCTCATTTAGCACTATAAGTGCGACCGCAACTCGTATCTTCTGCCTTTCACTAGTTATAACCTCAATTTCATTTTCCTCGCGCCATCACAAAACACGGCAACAAATAGTCCTAATGGAAAATGATCGGCAATATTTTGCCGGAAAGATTTTGCTCAGATCTTTCTGGCAATATATTGCCCCTCTAAGGTTCATCTTCGTATCAGTAATATTCCAGTGTTTACCGCCCCCCCCCTACTCAGATAAAATACCCACGAATCCCACACTCACCTGTTGTAATAAGGGTGAACGACAATGCGACTCACCAGACGCCTCTGCCTCCCAAAGAGTCCGCCCAGCACGTGGGTTCCTGCAACAATCTATCCCTGGTCTCAGAATCACCACCAGGTAACTGTGGCTTCCGAACATAAACGGAATACAACCGACCTAATAGAAATATCTAAGCTACATTTTGTTTAATTTTCTATTTCATTGTAGTTCATTCAATTTTTTCAATTTTATTTTATTAACAGCCTTTTGTATAGTAATAGAAAGTACCCACTGGGGATAGTTTGTAACTGCTGTCTGTTGTCAAATCTAACGCCTAAACCAATCAGCAAATGGTGCTATAATACCACCACTACTTTAAGACGAGTTCAATTGTATTTCGTTTTAATTTGTATTATCGTTTTGAGTCCTCTACACAGTCCCCCAAACGTACGGTAATGAGTGTTTCTTACGATCGTCATAGGTGGCTTAGGGCATCAAGTGATGTCATTTGCAGTTGCCCCACCGGCAGTTCAGAGGTTTGAAACCCGGACAATGGCAAAGATTTCAACACTAGGCCAGAGAGCTATGTTGTTTTTTCTATGTTTTTTCCTATGCAATATATATATTATATATATATATATATATATATATATATATATATATATATATATATTTAAAACAGTAAACTTCGACACCATGTGACCGATCTCTCGAAAGTTGGCCCATCTGCTTTTTTTTAACCGAAATGGTGTATTTACTGTTAATTTTGTTGCGACTCCAATAAATAGGGCGGCAGAACAAACTTGCGCTGAGAGAGACGGCGCGCGTGAGAGACCAGAGTGAGAGAGGCAGAAAGTGACAGAGTGATACAGAGAGACAGAGACACAGATAGAGAGACAGAGACACAGATAGAGAGACGGGGACAGACGAGCGGAGCGAGGGAGGCTGGCAGACAAAGGCAAAGGTAGACAGAGGCAGACGTAGACAGAGATGCAGAGACAGCGATAGAAACAAACTGAAAGACACAGAGAAAGATTACAGAGAAACAGATATGGAGATAAAGATAAAGCGCCATACACGGCGACGTTTTATTTTTCACAAGGATTGAATATGAAAAACCCGGACAAAGTCCTGTATTTTGCTAGTTGCTTATAAGCCAATTCAAGGCCATTAGCTGCCAGGAGAGGGGGACACTGTCGTCCAATCGCAAGCTTCGTAACGACTTAAATGTTTGGTATTGAATTTTCTGACTGAATGACAGTATCCCCGTCTATTTTGAGCTCGTGGTTTAATCGAAGAACACTTATTTTAGAATGTTAACTCGGTCGCAATACCGGACGTGTAATGCTATCTCACAGTTCAGGATCAGGACGACGGGAGTTGGATCCTTTTCACCATTTATCGGAGAGAGAAGGTATCACTCGGGCGGTGAAATGGGCGATTTCAATTTCGCTCAGATGATTCCTAGAGGCTTGATAATTTTTACATGCAGTAAATGTACAACTTGGGACCGCGCATACCCTGCGTGGCTACCGCTCCACACAATACTCATGTTCTACCAAGGGTCCCCACGGCTTTTCCCTTTTATCCGCACACGTACGACGACAGACTGGATCGTATCCGGATCGAACCTAGGACCTCCCGGTCAGAAGCACTGTGGTGATATCACTTGACACCCTGAGCCACACTCCCGGTATTGCACTGGTTTCATTAAAGACTAATTCTCCTTACTTGGTAGTGAAACGTGGGCAGTTGAAGGGCACAATGAGCCGAAGTAAGAACAGTATCTTCAGTCAGGAGGGCTCCTCCACATAAGTGATCTCCAGGTTGGTCTTGATTATTCTTATCCCCTATGTCCCGTTTTTGAATAGATACTAGGAACGGAGGTGCTTCTGCAAACAAATTTTTTTTCGCAAGTAAACAAATAACTCCAGCAAGCTTAGAAACAGTGGTAGGCCGAAGCTTAAAATACTCTTAGTATCTTTGCATTTGGAAAGCAGGAATCACAAATTGGTTTAATTACATGAAAACTCTTTATGAGGATGTGTCGTGAACGCCTAATTAGTCGATGTCAAACTAATTTCTATTACACTAGACATCTCTTTTCTTGGCATGAAATGTCAAGCTCCTCCTCTCATTATATATAATTCAACTACGTATAGTCAAAAAAGTGATTGTACTAGTTTGGGGCGATGTATACCATCACCTCGGTTATCGATATATCTAGTGCAGTTTAAAATTCAACCAGTAAAAGCTCTCTGAAGGGTTTTTTTAGAAATGAGTTTAATAAGAAGAGAGAGCATTATGGGACAATGTTGCAATTATGCTGTGCTAGTCGATACCGAACTGTTTTACTTTCTATTCAACGGGAGCAATATTTTTCTTGATAACATATATTGCTCTCTTCATGCACTGCCCACAGTTATATTTTTTTTCAATATAAAAAAATAAATCAGTAAAAGTAGTAAATAAGTAAGTAAATAAAGAAATAAGTTAATAAATTAATAAGTAAGGGTAAATAAATAAATAAGCAAAAGAGTAAATAAATAAGTAAAAGAGTAAATAAATAAATAAGTAAATAAACTCACTGGGTACATCCCCTTCGCTTGATGGAATCGTGTTGGCTTCCATGGAAGCAGCTGCTTGAAGAGGTAGGTAGTGTGGCAGCAAGTTGACTAGTCCTACCCCTGCAACACATCTGTTAGTAGAAATCTTCCCCAAAACGCATCAGAAATCTTCACATGTTACTTAGTATGACAACGCTGATTCAGGACGTACAAATCTCTTGTCCACTGGCTTCAAGTACTATTTCACATTTCAACAACAAATATGAATGCAACAAATGTTGGAGCCTTCAAGAGAATAGTTTCAATTACATTTGAGTGTGATGATTAGATCACGGAACTTCATTAAAAAAGTTTAAAAAAGCACGCAACTATGAACTTAAATTTGGAAATATTCCGTACGCACTTAAAATAGACAATTTTTGCGCTCATGACTAAGAATATGCCTTAAACAAAAATGTAGTTGGCGACAGTTAACGTTTATTTGTAGATAATATTCATTTTACACTGTAGTACAAAGCACACTCAATAAAATCTATTTCCAAACATTATAATAATACTAGTGGTTCTAAAACAGCACATACTTTCTCGTGTTATTGTAAACAGCAGCGTAATATTGAAGTATTGCATTTTCTGCGCAACTAAAACGTCAGCCACAGGTACTTGATAAAGTCCAATTCAAACAAAGCGCCTAGGATGTTTATCTGCATTCGGTTTGATAGACAGGAGCAGCAATAAATTATGTGCATTCGCTTGACGAATAAATCAATTCGTTGCACAAACGCTTATTTCTGTATTAAAATTACAACTATTTTATCGGTCACTTATATTACATCATACACAGTTGATAAATAACTATAACACTAAGGAAGTAATTTTTGAATATTCTGATAATCAACAAAAATTTCGAATATTGTACGATTTGTATCACAAGTTAATTTTTTACCGCCTCTTTATATATTATTGACACCGAAATTCATCCAAAGCGTAAGTACTAGCTTATAACTTCACATAGCGTGTAATTGTAGCACCACATTCTCATTGCTAGACCGCGGAACTTCATGCAACTGCATATTTTTATTGATTGGCATGTCGGAAGGAAATATATATAATTTGACGTACCACCAAAAAATAAAACAAAGGTAGCCCATTTTTATTTTGCGTAATTGCATATTTTTTCATTAATTGCATTTTTTTGTTTTGTAGCATATTTAAGAGCAAACTGTATTCCAGGTTTTTCTAGGTTCTAGATGTTCCCCGAAACCTAGCAATTTTTATTTCTTTTATTTCAAATAGGTTTTAAATAATTTCTAAAAGACTAATAAGAAGATTACATAATATACAAATTTTTACTTAAGCATCCAAATGTGTGAAATCGTTCCCGAAGCACCGTCAATTCGCAGCGGGCATTTAGTTTTGTCTCCACTTTACACAGAAATACTAATATTATCAAAACATTTAACTTGAACTTATTAAAGATATGCTTCTTAAGCACACATTTCGTTAAGAAACTAGTGGTGTTACAGAATAACACAGACTTTCTCGTATAAGTTTTCTATTTCCTTTGGTCTCGGCTAGTTATTCGGACTTGCCACATACTGTTGCCAGCTGTCATCTATCGCCGCTTAAAGTACATTTATATTTTTTCGGCTTTCTAATAGTAGAATGGAAAAATTATTTTAAAAATATTAAAAAACAGTAAAACTTCGTCCTAAATGGCAGTTTTCACTGAAAAAGTTTGGAACCGTTGTTGAGGCTACGAAATACTGCATAGATTATTGGAAGAGCATTTGCAGAAATTGCGATGAGAGACGTTCTGTGCATCGCCTCGCTGTGTTCTCGTCAGAGGAGAAAATTCCGGAAAGAAAATGCATTTTGACGTGATTACCCTTTGCCATAGGAATAATTTAGTATTGAAGGGATTATCGTGGTTACCTTTGAATGAAAAAAAATTCTCCTTACGAATTCTTCATTCATGTTTTCTGCTTCTTACCGTGTCTCAGAACGTGGGTCACGGAGGCTACATGAATGCTTGCTGACAAACGTACCAACCAACTTCGAATGCGCACAATTGCTTACCTTATCTACACGATTGCTGCAAAACAGCTCGCGGCTCTAGATTTTCAAACAATGCGACCTCGTCGCGTCTTATGTGGAAAACATTGGATTCTGAGAAAATGCCTTTAATGTGCAGAATGTTTGTCGCCAGCCGTCCAGGAGGGGGTGAGATCTACCGTCTACTTTTGGATGCAGTTGAAGCATCCAAAGAGCTTCATATAAAATGAAGTTCTTGCAACTTGTGAAAAAATTCGCGGGGTTTTTGTTCAAAATTAAACTCGAACACGCCAAGTTTGAAATGATTTATCTTTTCTCCTTAAATACCTTCTAAGAGTCGCCAGACTGATTGTTGTTCAAGCGTGGTGCCAACTTTGAATTAAATTTGGCCACCTATGAGACAAAAGTTTTTAAGATAATAGCATTTAAGCGCTACTATAAATTCAAAATTTAAACGTCCTTTCACAAAAAAATTTTGAGTTTTTGAAAAACTTAATTTGAAGCTATTTGAAGCACTTTAACTCACTAATACAATATTGTATACAAATTGCTGGGGAAGCGCATATTAACGTCGTTAGAGACGCTTCAAAAGTATGCATTTGTGTAATTCTTGAAAAACAAAAATACCCAAAAATGAACTTGTCGTGTTAACGAGTGCAGTAAGAACTCTCCGTTCGAAAATGTGAAAAAAAACAACAACAGTGGAACCGTTTTTGAGAAAATATCATTTGATTGTTTTTGAAAATGCGGAAAATTGAACCAGTTTTCATAGATACGGTTGATTTTTCGAGAAACATGACGTAATTTAAATAACATATGCGAATTAAATCTTTGAAATTTTTTGAAAAATTGAAAATGAATCTAATTTTTGAAAAAAAAACAAAAGAATAGAGCAACCTGATGTTTATCTCATAGAGTTCATTTAACACTATTCCTACCAAAAGTTTAAAGAAAAAAATTCAACAATTTGTTAAAAAATCTTGTTTTCATTATTTCTTAAAATTGCATATTTTGCACGATATATTGTGTGAAAACTACTTACAGATTTGGAAGAAAAAAAATACATTTTTCGGAATCAGGGGAACCAAAAATGTATATTTCCGTTGAAATATCGATATCTATTTTCATTACATAACTTTCCCTAAATTACATATATTACTTCTTATATACTTGTACGCATGTGTTCGGGAAAGTAAATATTGTATCTTCAGAATTGTAATTGTACGAAGACGCCAAAACATTAATTTTGTTTTAATTTTCGCAAAATCACGCATTTTAATGAACATGTGATATATTCCATTCTCTTAAACAGCCTTTATGCTATCTATGTTTCCAATTTAATCAAGAAACTTTATTCAGTTCTTATAAAAGAGAGGGTTAGAGAAAATAAATATTGGCTGTGTTCAACACAAAATTTCGTGAAAAATACTCATGTTTTTGAAACATTTAACATGACCTTATTTAATAATCTGTTATTGATGAACACATTTCACTAAGGAAAAAATTGTATCTTCATAATTGTAGTTATAGGAAGTCGCCGAAAATATTTTGAATTTTGAAAAGTTAGTTTTCACCAACATGTGACCTGCGCCATTCTCTTAAACATCCTTCAATCTATCCAGCAACCGAATTTAGTCAAAATCGATTGCTCCATATTTTTTAAAATTTTGAAAATGTCCCAGGGGCTTCATGAAAATTACACCCAAAATTAAAATATCGATTTCCAATTCATGTAATGTAGTTATGCAGCAGATTCATGAAATATAATGGCTGGGAGGTGTTAGTTTGGACAGAAATTGCGGTGTTTTAACCGTTACCAGCGCGAGAAAGTACGTGCTGTTGTAGCAATGCAAATTTAATTATATATTTCGTTCTTTTTATTTCAAGATTTGAATACAATCCCAAATAACTATTTAAACGATAAACGAGGAAACAAATGAATACATAGGTACGTAATTGACATGTATATGAACAAAGAAAACAACATTATGTGAAATATGTATTCCGTGAATCATCTCTTCGCCTGATTAGAAAGCTGAAATCTATGCAATAATTTTTGCCTCGGAAAATCCTTGCAAATGTACGTGGTGGTGAAAGGATCGAAATTAAAATAAATTCGCATCTTAAAAATATTAATTACCATAATTATTCGTACTCACATGTTAGAAATCTTAGTGAGGATAATCTCATCTTGGCAGGTGAAATGGAGCGTTATTTGACAACTAAAAACGACTGGACTGGTTGTACATTCTGTTCTATCTTATTCATATCTGTATGTTTGTTATCATTCTTGTGGCGCTCCAGGGATAAAGTTCTGAGAAGGGATTATAAATAAATTATGTATATCACTGAATTTCTAAGGCCTGAAGTATCTTATCTGTCGTCAATTGCCGTCTTTGACTTTATAGATGGGAAGATATCACATTCATATGAGACATTCCGTATCAGCTCTAAAAGATGTTCAGAGAGACATTAGAATGACTCATTTCTCTCTGATGTGTCTCAATATTTTTACTTTCTCGCTACTGCTTACGAAATGTAGAAAAATATATTGTAATTTTTCGACAAAACACTTGTATTGGCTATATTTATGGTCATTGGCTTCTCTGCGAATGACATTAGATACAGATGTAGTACTGTTCTGATAAGTACAAACGTCATTCCATAAACTTACCTGAAGAAAACAACTTTGTTAGTTATGAAATGACTAATTCCAAATGCAATCTCATTACCTGAGAATGGTCCTTTAGTGTCACCCCAAAGAAAGCAAATCCTATATCTATTCTTTACATCAAAATAGGTCACGGTATGCGCTGTTTAATTAAATTTCTTTGTCCAGTTTTATTTATAGTTTTTACTTTAGAATATATGCACTGTATATTTAGTTTATAGTTCTGACGCTTTTAACCACGGCTCCAACAGTACATCTTGTAAGTTCGTGTTCATTGTCTGGCCTTTTTCCTTGTCATTTGATATTTCATTTCTTGCGTCGTGTTTCCTTTCTTGATTATTTATATGGTTTCTTCTTTTACAATTCCTGTTTTGAATCCAATGCTAACATCGAACTCATGTTTTTTGAATTGTTACAACCAAATATTCATTTCGTTGATAACAGCATAGAATATATGTTTTCAATAGGACAATATTCTTGTTGCTAGAACATTCTGTATAATGACGAAAAATTCAACTTTGGATCTCCAAATAGGTTATATATAGGATTTATTAAAGTCATTCCTACAAAAGTGCGATTCCATTTTTGGTAACTTTTCCAAAATTTTTTAGCAATTTCCCTTTTTACTTGCGCATACTGTTTTACTCTTCACCGATGCTGTAAACAGCTCTTTGTTCATTTTTTCTTTGGCCAGATATGAGCACACCATTTGTTTATACCCAAAGTGTTCGAGAACGTTAATTTGCGCACAGGAATGCGTTCTACACCATTTTCCATGTTCAAGTGGAAAAATATAGTTTTCTTTTTGAAAATTCTTCGTCTTTTTTTGTGTTTATGCCTTTCTCTCCTTTCATTTCTACCAATTCAATATAAGAATATAAATTAAAATAATTTTGCCATTAATGTGTATACGGTATTATCTTACGTCTCTTATAACCTACCTACCATGAGCAAAAGTCTTTTTTGCACTGTTACTTCACCGTTCGGCAAAAAATACTTTAAACAAGATATTTAATTCAACCGATCTGCTGAGTCCACGAGAAGGTTCAGAAATAACGTCACACAAGAGATCCCAAGTTTTAAACTGCAGTAATTGTTAAAACATTTTCATTAAATTTGTAGAATTCTGTCAGAAAAAGCTTGTTTTGAAAACTTGCAAGCCTAACGTGTAAGGTTTTAGATCTTGAAGTTCACTTAATTTAATTTATTAGATATCGCAGTAAAACATGAGAGTATTTATTTCTTAATACATTCCTAATGACCTCAGATTTTAAATGCAAGTCAAACATTCCAGTTTTTATAACATCCAAATCTCCCTTGTTGTCTCGAGAGGTTATGGAATATATTGTTTGCGACATATTGTGAATAAACTTGCGAAGTTTTAACATATGATGGACATTTGTTTAATGATTCTTGAACGTGTTAAACATGAATAATGATTTTTCACAGAAATGAGACTTACCAGGTTTTAAAATCTGACGACGTTATGACAGGTAAGAGGGCAGCATGTTGTTCATCGAAATCCATAAGAAAATGTTAATGGAATAAAGGAGATATAAATTTGGCCTACACTGAAATATTTGTGTATAGCAGGGCAAATGAACGATAAACATATTGATAGATCATTTTTATGTGAATTTCTGTAGCATGCCTAAGTAGAAAAGTAGTATAAACCAATTAAATATTTTATTTAATAGTAATAACAATATTGAGGGATGTCAAATTACCTAAAGGGATTTTTTTAGCAATTATAAAATATATCGACTAAAATAAAATAAGATGCAAGGGAAATTATGAAGAATGAATGTGAACAGGATGGGGCATTGGGGATGCAAGACGTCATTTAACACCAACAAAGAGTCAAGATTCTTCTTCTTCTCCGTCAGGCATTCGACCTGTTGGTCTGATGCGACTCGTTAATCACTCCATCTTCTTTTAGGTCTGCCAATGTTTCTTCTCCCTCGAGGTGTATAGAAGAGGAGTTGTTTAGGTAAACAATTATTTTTCATCCTTAGTACATGGTCCTTCCATTTCTTTCTATAATCTTTGATTTTGTCGTTTAGATTGAAAATTCCCGTGTTATCTCGGATGGTCTCGTTTTTCAATCGGACTCCTCTTGTTAATTCAAGGATCGACCTCAAAAATCTAATTTCAGCAGCGTGTACTCTGCTGTAGGATTTGGAACTTATAATCCAGTTTTCACTTTTATATTGGCCACAAAGCACTACCATAACTTTGTAAAATTTTAGTATTGTGTGTCTGTGGAGATCCGAAAATAACACATCCACCCACGATGGAAGAGACAAGCGTCTTTTTGTAATAAGAGCAAAATTTAACGTTAATTTTTGAAGGTAGCCTGATTGGATGACTCAGATCGGCAGAGCCGTTCGTTGCGAAAGTTCTTGAACCACTCAGTCCGGCTGAGGTAAACAATGGAGGGTTAAGATGCGCGTACAGAGGTAGGAAGACACGTTTTTGGAAAAGAGTTCGCGCAGGAGAAAACAAGAGACGAACGCGCGCTATTCGAAACGAGGGAGAGCTTGGTCAGACTTGGCCGTGGAACGACGTGCAGATGCATCGCTGTTTTATTACGGATAGTTTAAATATGGCAAAGTGAAAATAGACGCATGTTTTAAGATGGAAATGAAAATGAGTATCAGGAAAAGCGGAGCGACATGATTAATTGAACTATATGAAAATATGGAAATGGAATGAAACGTCGAACCTCGGCCAAGCTTGCAGCAAGTGCTTCACGATGAAAAGAAATGATGCGGGGGCATTTTGTTAGCAGAAAATAATGTAGCAAACTTAAATGTTTTTTTTTCAAGGTTGAAGACAGATAAATTTGTAATTGGGGAAATAATTTGGCCAAAGAATGCAAAAAAAGGAAGGGGTTTATTTAATAGAATATTAACACCGTTGTATACAGTTATTTTGTAAATTACAGCTTTACAATTATAGTAATTTTGTAAAACGTTATATTAATCATTTGTTGCTATTGTGATGATGAAAACGTAAAAGGAGAATATTATGTATCTGTGTATGTATATACAGCACTGCAAAAACGTTGTATTTGTTCGGCATTTTGAAAGTATATTTATTTCATGGGAAGCCCTAGAGAATTCCCGAGTCCATGTTAGAATAAGTAATCCCGTGTCATCGGGAGTCCGTACGGTTGATCTATCGTACCCACGCCTATAAATTTTTTTCGCGAGAGTGAAAATTCGGGGGTCATATAGAATAGCAGGATAATTGAATAAATAAAAGAAGGTTACGATTTTAAATAAATATAGACCGCGGATAAATACTTAATAGATTGACATTTCTAATGCGGACGAATATATTAATACAATAATAATAATAATAATAATAATAATAATAATAATAATAATAATAATCCAACTAAATGTAATAAAGTAGAAAAGAGTGTATAAAAGGAGGATTGTGGGGAATGTCACAACATATAATAATAAAAGAAATTTGTATAATAGTAACAAAAGTATTCTTCATTCACTTCTAGATATTTCCCAAATTAGTACGAAGGATCTATTATTATCTTCAGGTATTTATATGAGCTGGGCACTTCACATATCTTATTACATATCTCAGGGTTAACAAGATTAATTATCTGCTACGGCTACATCTTTGCTACTGCTATTCGTTGGAACGAATGGTGTCGTCGATCCAACCGCGAAAGGCCGATACTCGCGTGTAGAGAGCCAATGAATTACGCCAATAACCCCTTGACACCACACCCACCACAACTCCATCTTGGACGAGCGGGCCGCCTGAGTCTCCCTGTAGAACAATAAACACATCAACCAGTTGCGTATCGTAAAGCTTCCTAACGGGAGGAAAAGTGACAATAGGATAATCATCAACTAATTAGACTACACACGTTTACTACTGATGCGATAAAAGAGATCAAAGGGTACGTTTCGCACCTTCAACCAGACTTCCGCCAGCCGATGCAAAATTACGAAACAGTGCACCTGTCCTACTCCAGTATACACACTTATAAAATTCGTTAAGGCGGCAGCACTGCGTTCGGCTTTGGTGTGGCCGCCGTGCGGGAGGAAGCGAGTATTATTGTTACAAATCAGCTAGATCAAATGAATGAGTTGAATGGCGTAGAATACGCTGTTCAGTGGAAGGATGATGACTGATGCCCACCTTTCACAGTGCCAAGCGAGAGCGATGGTCACCTTTCACAGTGCCAAGCGAGAGCGATGCTCACCTTTCACAGTGCCAAGCAAGAGCGTGCAGAACGATGCCCATCTTTCACAGTGCCAAGCGAGAGCGTGCAAGAGCGATGCTCACCTTCCAAGGGGTGGCTGCGCCGTGGATGGGTTTGGTGCAGAGCTGCCTGCCTGCCCATCGGGGGTCTGCCACCGCCGCCTCGCACTCCTCGCGACTCAGCAATTGCAAACGTGCCACCCTCAGCGACTCCGACACGTCCCCCATCCAGCACCTGCGCCTGCGGACACGGCGCCGTGTAACACGCTTTGGACAAATAAAACCCGCAAAAGCAACGTTTCTCAATAACAATCTGGTGTGATAGTTATTTTCTATCTCCAGGATATATTGTAGCGTCAAGGCTTGCACCCGGCTCAGCGTTGACGCACAAGGTTGAGCGAACTAAAAATAGCCACCTGAACAAAAGGTATAATTTGCCAGAAAGAAAGGGGTCGCGTGCAAAAGGCTGCGTCAGAGACAAGTGTCAATGCAACGCGTGGGAGGAGAAATGACGTGGGAGGTCATGTGACTCGCCCCTATATAACGTGGCGTCGCGATGGCGCGGGAGGGTAACAACTTTGACTTCGTGTCGTGGGAAATCCACAAAACGCCGCCCAGGCTGGTGCGGAGTGCAGATGGCACGAGTAGGTTCGATGTGTTCGGACCGGGCGAAGTGTTCCTGGAACACCGTAATGCAGATTATCGATCTGCCGGTTCATACCTGATGCCGAATTGCGAGGCGGCCTAGCAGGCCTGTTGCAGGCGCCTCCGCATGGCGCAGGTAGGGAGAGGGGAGCTGCAATGGTAGCTCCAACAAAACACCTTAAGCGTGATGTTTTGTATATATGTAAATGAATGTGAATCATCTTGTAAATGCTCACTCGAGTCTGTTTTCTTTGTGACGTAGATCACTACCCGCGACGTTACACTATCAATAGGTGTGTGTGGGTTGAATGTGTGACCAGCCTGAAGTAATTGGCAAAGTGAGATCAGTTAAATATTAAATGGGACTGGAAACTGATGTAGAGAAAGAGAGATTTTATTACTGTAATTAAATACAGTTTCATTTAAATAAATGTATTCCCGCCACTCAGACACGCTGCACTTGATAAAATTCCATCTTTTTGTATCATTTCGGAAACTAGTAGACAAAATGCAATCCTTCGTCCCAGAGCCCTCACCCCTGGAGGTGCTCAATTTCGGCAACTGGGTGGCAGGTAAGATGCACGCCCGCTTCTCGCCCTCTAAACAAATTTAGCAGGTGTGCTCTGTTGCCCACAAACAACCGTCTGAAGTGTGTCGGCAGACCTCCTTCTGCAGCGGTCACGCCTGAGTAATATCTCAAAATAAACATTAATAGGCGAATGTTTTTTACGTTTATGTGAATAAGGTGTTAAGTTTAATAAGAATAAGTTGTGGATAACATTCATTTGGAAATCGGTATTTTCACACTTAAGTGACAAGTCGAACGTTTGAACGTTCATTCATTCACTAACATTACTCACAGATTTTTTTCCTCCGCATTCATTTGGAATTCTTCAAATTTAATAAGTTCCATGTTAATACTGTTCTTACGTTTTTGAAAATTTATTTTAAAAATTATGATAATACCAATGAAAATTAAAATGAAATTTACAGCGCGATTATTTTGGTATTCCAATTGTTCTATTTACTTGTTGTTTAGTCACTTATTTTAAATTATGGACAACCAAAATTAAAACTGAAAAAATTTTTGTTCAAAATGTCAATTCCTGAACAAGAAATATGATTTGTGTTAGGTTTTTTCCTAAATAATATAAATTTTAAGTTCAACATCAAAATGTATTCCAAAAAGCCAGGCTGCTCTATCGGAGGTCCATTAGCTCCCTTTTCTCTGAAATAATGCTGGGCTACATTGAACAAAAAAAATTAGCTCAGATTAGTACTAGTTCTTTATATCAGGTACGTAGACGATTTATTTATTATTATAGAAGAGGAGAAAATTCGATTAATTTTAGAACTGTTTAATAAATTTAATAAATCTATCCAAATTGAGTTAAAAAAGGAGAACATAATCGGACTAACTTCCTTGATGTTACAATTTTTAGACATAATAACAAATTAGAAACCAATTGGTATACTAAACCTCTTTTTTCAGCGATTATATTGGATTTTTTATCTCGTCATCCAACTTGGATGAAAATTGGAGTTTCCTATAATTTAGTTGATAGAAGTATTAAATTATTACATCATCAGTTCCATACTGAAAATCTTTATAAAGTTAAACAAATGCTTTTGGACAACCATTACCCAGAGAAATGTATGCTTAAATCTATTAACAAATAGGTCAATAAAATTTTAAGAGTTCCGCCCAACAGTGTGGCCAACCTTTCTAGTGAATCTATTCAAACTCCTCCCAACGTAATTATTACATTTGTAAAGACACTGACAACACTATTACAACAACAGTTAAAGTGAAAGTACAATATCAACAATAAAAGTATAATAATTAGGAAACAGAATCTTATAAAAAATGTTGAGGATACCTAAACATGATAGGATAGATACAGTTAATGCACGTCAATGTAATGATTGTCAGTTGAATTATATTGAATGAACAAAGAGAAGAATTAAACAGACAACAGAAAAAATATCAATGAGGTTACAAATAGACAAAGTTCAATACCCCAACATAGAATTAACCTAAATCATTCAATAAATTTTTATCAGTTTCATATTTTAGCGGTAGAACCCAACATAAATAAAAGATTAATACTTGAAAATTTAAATATAAAAACTCAGAGTACCATGAATACAGTTATAGAATCCAATCGGTTTACAAAAATGTGTGACAACATACTAAATATTTTTCGACAATAACGCCTCGCCTTTTTTAACATTAGGATCAAACCTTTCACCTTGCACCTTGAACTATCTTCTAATTTCCATTATTCCTCTACTGTCAACGACTCAATTTAAACTTTTAAGTGTTATGTGGGTGGTCAGCACTCCACCACTTACTTTAATATTCACATATGTTTCTCTATAATATGTGAATATCGTGTGTGTATATATATATGATGTAAATTAGATCATATCCTTTATATGCGGGTTTAAGTATTGCTCGTGTGGTAGATCATGGTTGAAGAGAGGAATTTGGAGGTCAAGGGTTATTTATATTTTTATATAAGATAAGAGTATTAAATCAGGAGTATCAATTTAATTATTTTAAGTATTATTTATTAAGTTTTATGGTTTGAATATTTATTTTTGTTATTGTTTTGATTTGTGGGGATAATTACATTTTTTAACTTAAATAGCTTATTTGTAGAGTATAACATTGAAGATGTTATGGAGATATTAAATCTTTAGGTATTAAAATTAATTGAAACCAAAAAGAGGTATATTATTGTTAATAATATCATTGAGTTATAAATATTCCAATTAAGGAAATAAGTTGTACAAAAGTGAGCTGCTAACTTTTCTTTTTAATCACACAGACTTCATTCAGCCCATTACATATGACTTATTTTACATTACATATTCTTCCTCAATTATTCCATTCCTACTCATAGGCAATTAATGATCAATAAAGAAACCAAGGAGCTTTACAATGAGCCGAAATAGGGATATAGTTTAAATATATACATTTGGGTTGCAATTCAAAAAGTAGTTGGAGTTATGGGTGGGGACATTAAATCTAATTAAGAAGCAATTAATGCATTCAGTTTTCGACCCTGAAAGAAAGATGATCTAATCCTTAATTGAGATCTCATGAAATAGTTAAAGCATTTTCTCGTATAATGGAACGGCATATATTCTCCGACGTTTAATATGTGATAAGACTATATAAATTAGAAATGAAGGGTGTTAACGCGCTAAAAAGAAAAGTTTGGCAGCCTCATCTGGTACAACTTATTTCTGTAAGTTGAAATATTTATAACTCAATGATATTAATTAACAATAATATACCTGCTTTGTGGGTTTCAATTAATTTTAAATACCTAAAGATGTTAATTATCTCCATAACATCTTTCAATGTTATACTCTAACAAATTTGCTATTTAAGTTAAAAATCTAATTATCGCCACAAATCAAAACAACATAACAAAAATGAATATGGACCTAGAACTTCCATAAATAATACTAAAATAATTAGAATTGATACTCGTCCTGATTTATACTCTTATCTTTATATATACAAATATAAATACCACGCCTTGGGACGCTACCAAATGTCTCTGCGCTCCACCATTGGGATCTACCCGTACCACGACATACTTTCAACCCGATAAGGATATGATCTAATTAAACATAATATATAAACTAGATATAGTATGGTATATATATAGCTATATACTAGATATTATATACATTATAGTAATAAATATACCTATATACCGACGATATTTATCGCATTAGTTACTAGAGAAACGAGTGTAAATAGAAGTAAGTGGTGGAGTGCTGGACTCTATTCCATCATAAACACATTTAAAAAGTTTAACTGAGTCCGTTGACAGTAAAGAGGAATAATGGAAATTAGAAAATAGTTAAAGGTGGCAAGGTGAATGGTTTGATACTAATGTTAAAAAAGGCCGAGGCGTTTATTGTCGAAAAATATTTAGTACGTTGTCACATATTACCATTTTTTGGTAAACCGATTGATTGGGTAAATTTATTGAATGATTTAGGGGTTATTCTATGGTTGGGGTATTGAACTTTGGGCTATTTGAAACGCTCATTGATATTTTTTTTTGCCTGTTGTCTGTTTAATTCTCCTTTGTTCATCAATATAATTCAACTGACAATCATTACATTGACGTGCATTAACCTGTAAATCTATCCTATCATGTTTAGGTATGCTCAGCATTTTTTTATAAGATTCCGTTTCCCTAATTATTATACTTTTATTGTTGATATTGTACTTTGACTTTACAGTTGTTGTAATTAGTGTGGTCAGTGTTTTACAAAAATGTAATAATTACGTTGGGAAGAGTTTGGAAATAAGATTCACTAGAAGGTTGGCCACACTGTTTGGGCTGAACTCTTAACAATATTATTCGACCTATTTGTTAAAATAGACTTTAAGCATACATTTCGTCTTGGGTAATCGGTTGCGCAAGAAAAGGCATTTGATTAACTTTAAGATATATATATCAGTATGGAAAATGGAAGAAGTAATGATTTATTACTCTCTATCAAGCTAAAATTATAGCGAAAACTCCAATTTTCAATAACCAAGTTTGGAATGACGAGATAAAAAATCGGCAATATAATCGCTGAATAAAATAGATGGTTCTAAATATAGTATAATACTCAATTTTGGTTTTCTAAATCTTGTTATATAGTCTAAAAATTGTAACATCAAGGAAGTTAGTCGAATTAGTTCTCACTTTTTTAACTTCTCAAATTAGGATAGATTTATTAAATTTATTCAAATAACCAGTTGCTAAAGTTAATAGCGCAATTTTTCTCACTCGTTCTATAATAATAAAAAATCGTCCGTACGTACCTGATATATAAAGACTAGTACTAATCTGAGCTAATTTTTTTTTGTTCAAGTGGTAAGCCACAGCATTATTTGGAGAAAAGGGGAGCACTTAATGGACGCTTCCCAGATAGAGGCAAAGAGACCTGGCTTTTTGGTAATAGCATGTTGTCTGCTGTGAAACCTTAAGATTTATATTATTCTAGTGAAAAAACCTAAACAAATCATATTTCTTTCATGTTTGAATTGTGTGCATTTTGATCAGCAACATATGAGTTTTTCAGCTTTGTACATTTTGGATTGTCCATAAATTTAAAAATAAGTGACTAACACAAGTAAATAAGAACAATTGGAATACCAAAATAAAATCGCGCTGGTAAAATTTCATTTTAATTTCCATTGGTATTATATAAATTTTTTAAAATAAATTTTCAAAAACGTAAGAACAAGTATTTAACCATGGAACTTATTAAAGTCTCTGAAAGAATTCCAAATGAATGCGGAGGAAAAAATCTGTGGAGTAATGTTAGTGAATGAATTGAAGAGTTCAAGACGTTTTCGACTTGTCACTTAAGTGTGAAAATACCGATTTCCAAAATGAATGTTATACACAACTTATCTTATTAAATTAACACCTTATTCACATAAACGTAAAAACATTCGCCTTTAATGTTTAATTTTGAGATATTACTTTCAGGCGTGTACCGCCTGCGAAGGAGGTCTGCCGACACACTTCAGACGGTTTTCGTTTTGTGGGCAACAGAGCACACCTGCTAATTTTGTTTAGAGGGCAAGAAGCGGGCGTTGCAATCTTACCTGCCACCCTGACAAGTATAGCCGAAATTGGTAGCAACTTCTCCAGGGGTGAGGGTCTGGGACGAAAGGATTGCACTTTTGTCTACTAGTTTTCCGAAATGATAAAGATGGAATTTTAGATCAAGTGCAGCGTGTCTGAGCTGGCGGGAATCACATTTAATTTAAATGAAACTGTATTTAATTACAGTAATAAAATCTCTCTTCTCCTCATCAGTTTCCCAAGAGTCCCATTTAATATTTAACTGACTCGACTATATGCCAATTACTTCAGGCTGGTCACACATTTCAATCCCACACAACACCTAAGATTGATAGTAGTATACCGTTCGCGGGTTAGTAGATATAAGCGTGCTACAAAGGAGAAACAGACTGAGTGATATAGATATACAAAGATGATTACATTCATCGTTATCATATACTACCAAAACAATCACGCTTAAGGTTTTTGTTGGAGCTCACCATTGCAGCTCCCCATGCTGCCCTACCTGCGCGCCATGCGGGGCGCCTGCAACAGCTGCTAAGGGTCCGCCTGCAAGTTCGACCAATCAAGGATAATGAATAAGTTGGGCGTAATTCCATTGGCTCTCTACATTCGAATCGGCCTTTCGCGGTTGGCAATACGACGACTAACCAGATTACGTTCCAACGATAGCAGTAGGCGAAACGGGTAGCAGAGAATCTTGTATAAACTCGAGATATGTTAATAAGTAATGTGAGTGCCCAGCTCATATAAATACCTGAAGATAATTAATTAGATCTTTCGTGACTAATTTCTGGGTAATATCTAGCAAGTGAATGAAGAATACTTTTGGTTCACTATTTATACAAAATTGGCTTTTAATTATTATATGTTGGTGACATTCCCGCCATAAAAAAAAAAAAAAAATAATCCCTCCTTTTATAAACTCTTTTCTACTATATTACATTTAGTTGATATTATTATTATTATTATTATTATTATTATTATTATCTATTGTTATTATTATTATTATTAGTTGATTAATATATTCGTTCCATTAGAAATGTCATCTATAGTATTTATCCCGCCGGTCTTTATATTTATTTAAAATGGTAACCTTCTCTTTATTTATTCAATTATCTGCTAATCTATACTGAACCCGAATTTTCACTCTCGGCGAAAAAAATTTATAGGCGTGGGTACGATAGATAGCCGTACGGACTCCGATGACACGGGATTACTTACTTCTAACATGGACTTCGGATTCTCTAGGGCTATTATTATTATTATTATTCATTTATATTATTATTATTGTATTAATATATTCGTCCGCATTAGAAAATTGCTCAATCTATTAAGTATTTATGCCGCGGCTTCTAATATTTATTTAAAATTGTAACTTCTTTTTATTTATTCATTATCCACTGCTAATCTATATGACCCCCGACTTTTCACTTCTCGGCGGAAAAAAAATTTATAGCGTGGGTACGATAGATCAGCCGGTAACGGACTCCCGATGACACGGGATACTTATTCTAACATGGATCGGGAATTCTCTTAGGGCTATTATTTATTATTATTATCTATTATTATTATTATTATCTATTATTATATTGTATCATATATTCGTGCGATTAGAAATGTCAATCTATTAAGTATTTATTCCGGGCTCTATATTTATTTAAAATTGTAACCTTCTTTTATTTATTCAATTATCCTTGCTAATCTATATGACCCCGAATTTTCACTCTCGCGAAAAAAAATTTTTATAGCGCGTGGGGTATCGATAGATCAGCCCGTACGGAACTTCCGATTGAACGGGATTCTTTATTCCTAACAATGGACTCGGGAATTCTCTAGGGCTTATTATTATTATTATTATTAATTATTAATTATTAAATTAATATTCATTATTATTATTATATTGTATTATATACTTCGTCCGCATTAGAAATGTCAATTCTATTAAGTATTTATCCGCGGTCTATATTTATCTTAAAATTGTAACCTTCTTTTACTTTATTCATATCCTGCTAATCTATAATGACCCGAATTTTCACTCTCGCGAAAAAAATTTTATAGGCGTGGGACGATAGATCAGCCGTACGGACCCCGATACACGGGAATTACTTATTCTAACATGGACTCGGGAATTCTCTAGGCTATTATTATTTATTATTATTATTAATTATTATTATTATTATTGTATTAATATATCGTCGCATTAGAAATGTAATCTATTAAGTATTTATCCCGCCGGTCTATATTTATTTTAAAATTGTAACGCTTCTTTTATTTATCCATTAATCCCTGCTATCTATACTGACCCCCGAATTTTCACTCTCGAAAAAAATTTTATACGGCGTTGGCTACGATAGATTCCAACCGTACGGACTCACCGATGACACGGCGATTACTTATTCAATATGGACTCGGAATTCTCTAGGGTTTCCGCATGAAATAAATATACTTTCAATATCGCCGAACAAATACACACGTTTTTGCATGTGCTGTATATACATATACAGATACATAATATTCTCCTTTTACGTTTTCATCATCACCAATAGCAACAAATGATTAATATAAACGTTTTACAACATTACTATTTTAATTTGTAAAGCTGTAATGTTAACAAAATAACTGTATACAACGGTTGTTAATATCTAATTAAATAAACCCCCTTCCTTTTTTGGGCATTCTTCGGCAATTATTTCCCAATTACAAATTTATCTGTTCTTCAACTTGAAAAAAAAAACATTTAAGTTTGCTCACATTATTTTCTGCTAACAAAATCCACACCCATCATTTCTTTTTCCAATCGTGAAGCACTTGCTGCAAGCTTGGCCGAGGTTCGAGTTTCTATTGCCGATTTTGCCATATTTTTTCATATAGCTTCAATTTAATCATTCGCTCCGCTTTTCCTGATACTCATTTTCCTTTCCATCTTAAAAACATTGCGTCTATTTTCACTTTGCCATATTTTAAAAACTATCGTATATAAAACATGCGATGTATACTGCACCGTTGTTGCGTGGCACATATGTTATAACATATATATAGCTCTCCTCGTTTCGAAATAGCGCGCAGTTCGTCTCTTGTTTTACTCCTGCGCGAACTCTTTTCCAAACGTGTCTTCCTAGCCTCTTAACGCGCCATCTTTAAACCCTCCATTGTTTAACGCTCAGCCCGGAGACTTGAGTGGTTCACAAGGACTTGTTCGGCAACGAAGGCTGCCTGCGGAAACCATAGAAGTCTATTTCATCAAGGCTAGCGTTCATAAAATTACACGTGTTAACTTTGCTTCTTAGGAACAAAAGACGATATAGAGTCTACTCGCATCAGCTCGGAGGAATGTGGGTTATTAGTCTTAGGATCTCCACAGACACACAATACTAAAATTTTACAAAGTTAATGGTAGTGCTTTGTGGCCAATATAAAAGTGAAAACTGGATTATAAGTTTCCAAATCCTACAGCAGAGTCACGCTGCTGAAATTAGATTTTGAGGTCCGATCCTTGAATTAATCAAGAGGAGTCCGATTGAAAACGAGACCCATCCGAGATAACACGGGATTTTCAATCTAAACGACAAACATCAAAGATGCACGCACCACGAAATGGAAGGACGCAATGAAGTACTAAGATGAAAAAATCAATTGTTTTACGCTAAACAACCCTCTTGCTATACACACTCTAAGGGTAGAAGAGACATTAGCAGACACGTCTAAAAGATAGATGGAGTCGCATTAAGCGAGTCGCATCAGACCAAACAGGTCGAATGCCTGGACGGAGAACGAAGAAGAATCTTGACTCTTTTGTTGGTGTTAAATGACGTCTTTGCCATCCCCAAGTGCACCCATCAATCGCTCTCGACATTCATTCTCCTTAAAAATTTCCCTGCATCTTTTTATTTTAGTCGATATATTTTATAATTGCTAAAAAATCCTTTAGTAATTTGACATCCCTCAATATTGTTATTAACTATTAAAGTAAAATATTTACTTTGGTTTATAACTACTTTTTCTACTTGGCATGCTTTGCAGAAATTCACAGTGAAATGATCTATTGCAATATGTTTATCGTTCATGCTTGCCCTGCCGTATTACACATAACATTTGGCCTAAACTGCAGAATCATTGCTCCTTTTGTATTACTCATTAACATTGCTTTCTTAATGGACTCTCGATGAAACAACATGCTGGCTTCTTACTGTCATACACGGTCGTCAGATTTTAAAACCTGGTAAGATCCTCATTTACTGTGACAAATCATTATTCATGTTTAACACGTTCAAGAATCATTAAAACAAGCTGTCCATCATATGTTAAAACGCTCTCGCAGTGTTTATCACAATGTCGCAAACAATATATTCCATAAACCTCGTCGAGACAACAAGGAGATTTGGTTGTCTATAAAACTGGAATGCTTTGACTTGCATTTAAAAGTGCGTGAGGGCATTAGATGTAATTAAGAAATAAATACATCCCGAAATGTTTAACTCGCGCGTATTATACTATTAAATTCACATTAAGTGAACCAAAGATCTAAAACATTACACGTTAGGGCTTGCAATGTTTTCACAGAACGCAGCCTTTAAATTCTGACAGAATTCTACAAATCTTAATGAAAATGTTTTTAACAATTAACTGCAGTTTAACACTTGGGATGCTCTTGTGGGACCGTTTATTTCTCTTGACCTTCTCGAACTCAGCAAGATGTTGAAATTAATATCTTGTTTAAAAGTATTTTTGCCGAACGGTGAAGAACAGTGCAAAAGAGACTTTCTGCTCATGTGTAGGTTTAGGTTTATTAGGACGTAAGATATCTATCCCGTATACACATTAATGGCAAAAATTGTATTTAATTTATATTTCTTATACTTGAATTGGTAGAAATGAAGGAGAGAAGGCATAAAGACAAAAAAGACGAAGAATTTTCAAAAAAAGAAAACTATGTTTTTTCCACTTGAAAACAAGGCACAAATGGTGTAATGTAATCGTATCCTAGTGCGCAAATTAACAGGTTCTCAGGGAACACTTTGGGTAGAAACAAATGGTGTGCTCAATACTGGGCAAAGAAATAATGAAAAACAAAGACTGTTTTACAGCATCGGGTGAGTAAGATAAACAGTATCGCAAGTAAATGAAGAGAGAAATGTGCTGACAAAAATTGAAGTCTAACCGAACAAATGGAATGCGCGCACTTTTTGGTAGGATGAACTTTAATAAATCCTATATTATAACCTATTTGGAGATCAAAGTTGAATTTCGCTCATTATACAGGAATGGATTCGAGCGAACAGAATATTGTCCCTAATATGAAAAACAGTATATTCTAATTGCTGTTATCAACGACAAAGAATATTTGTTGTAACAATTAAAAACGCGCATGAGTTCGAATGTCTCAGCATGTGGATTCACACAGGATTGTGAAAAGAAGAAACCGATAATAAATAATCAAAGAAGGAAAACACGAACGCAATGAAATGAAATATCAAATGACAAGGAAAAAAGGCCAGACAATGAACAGCGAACTTACAAGATGTACTGTTGGGTCCGTGTTAAAAGCGTCAGCACTATAAACTATTACAGTGCATATCTTCTAAAGTAAAAACTGTATAAATAAAACCTGGACAAAGAAATTTAATTAAACAGGCACATATCCGGAACCCTACTTTTGATGTAAAAGAATTGATATAGGATTTTCGCTTTCTTTTGGGGTGACACTAAAGGACCATTCTCAGGTAATCGAAGAAAGGATGTGCATTTGGAATTCAGGGCTGATTTAAATACTAACACACACGCTTGTTTTCTTCAGGTAAGTTTTAGTCGGAAACGTTCTGACTTAATCAGCAAACAGTACTAACTCGTATCTAATGTCACTTCCGGCGACGAGACGGCAAGCCAATGACCATAAAATATAGCCAATAACTAAGTGTTTGTCCGAAAATTAACAATGACTATCTGGCGTTTCTACGTCTCTCGTAGAAGCAGCTAGGCGGAGAAAGTAAAATAATATTCTGGGACACCACTCTCAGAGAGAAATGATGTCATTCTAATGTCTCTCTGAACAGCTTTTAGAGGCTGAGGTGACGGAATGTCTCATACGTAAGGCGCCCGGAAGGTGAGTGTTGGACTTTGAAAAATTTCATGAATGTGATATCTTCCCATCTATAAAGTCAAAGGAAACGGGTCCACTTGACCGACAGAATAACGCATACTTGTCAGGGCCTTAGAAATTCAGTGGGATATACATAAAAAAAAATATATTTTATAAGTCTTCTCAGAACTTTTAGTCCTGGTGAGCGCCAACAGGAAAGATAAAACAAACATGACAGATGTGAATAAGATAGGAACAGAAAATGTACAACAGATCGCAGATCGTTTTTAGTTTGATCAAAATAACGCTCTCACTCATTTCACTCTGTGCCAAGTATGTAGATTATTCACTACACTTAAAGATTTCTAACAATGTTGAGTACAAGCGGGCCCATAATTATGGTAATTAATATTCTTTTAAGATATTCGCAGCGATTTATTTAATTTCGATCCTTTCTCCACGGCACCACGTAGCGTATTGGGCCAAGGATTTTTTCCGAGGCATGACACCATGTTATGGCATAGATTTCAGCTTTCTAATACAGAGCGCAAGAGATTGATGTACACAGGCAATAACATATTGTACACATAATTGTTTGTTTTTCTTTGTTCATATAAGCATTCAATTAAGCAGTACCAATGTTGGTTCAGATTGATTCCTCGTTATCGGTTTAAATAGTTAACTTATGGGGGATTTTGTATTTCTAAATCCTTTGAATAACAAGAACGAAATATATAATAAAACTTGCAGTGTACAAGCAGCACGTGTTCTCTTCGCGTTGGTAACGGTTAAAACACGCGCAATTTTTCTGTCCAACTAATACCTCCAGCCATTCGATTCCATGAATCTGCTGCATAATTACATTACATGAATTGGAAATCGATTATTTTAATTTTGGGTGTAATTTTTCACTGTTAAGCTTCTGGGAGCACTTGAAGTTTTAAAAAATATGGAGCAATCGATTTTGACCTTAAATTCGTCTCGCTGGATTAGATTGAAGGATGTTTAAGAGGAATATGAGCAGCAGGTCACATGTTGGTGAAACTAACTATATCATTAAATAAGCAAAATGATTTTCGGCGACTTCCTATAACTTACAATTATGAAGATACAATTTTTTCCTTGTGAAAATGGGTTCATCAATAACGAGTTAAATAGAGGTCATGTTAAAACTGGTCAAAACATAAAAGAAATTAGTTTTCTAGACGGCAAATTTTGTGTTGGAACACAGCCAATATTTCTTTTCTTTAACTCTCGTCTTTATAAGAACTGGAATAAAAGTTGTCTATCATTAAAGGGAAACGCACGCAATAAGATAGCATAAGGCTGTTTAGAGAGAATGTGAAAAGTATCACATGTTTATGATGCGTGATTGTTTGCGAAGAATTAAACAAAGTAAAGCTTTTGGCGTCTTCGTACAATTACAATTCTGAGCGAATACAAGTAATTTACTTTTTCCGAAGCACATAGCTCGCTAGAGTTAGTCAATAAGAAAGTAAATATGTAGTTTCGTCAATTTCACGGGAAGGTTTTATGGTAAGAAAATGTCATTAGAATATATCGATATGTGAACTCGGAAAGTATACATTTTTTTGTTCCTCTTGATTCCGAAAATGTAATTTTGTTTTTCTTCGCGAAATCATGTAAAGTACGCTCTTTTCTACACAAATATATCGTGCAAGATTATGTCACATTTTAAGAAATAATGAAAACAAGATTTTTTAAAAAATTGTTGAATTTTTTTGTGTTTACCAACTTTTTGGTAGAATAGTGTTAGAGTGAACTCCTAGGTGAGATAAACCATCAGGTGCTCCTATCTTTTGTTTTTTTTCAAAAACTACGCATTATTTCTGTCAATTTTTCAAAAAATTTCAGAAAGATTTGAATTCCGCATATGTTATTTTAAGATTTATGTCATCGGTTTCTACTTTCTCGAAGAAAGATCAACCGTATCTATGAAAAACTGGTTCAAAAGTTGCGCATTTCCAAACTAATCAAGATGATATTTTTCTCAAAAACGGTTCCACTGTTGTGTTTTTTTTCAACATTTTGAACGGAGAGTTCTTACTTGCACTCGGTTAAACACGACAAGTTTCATTTTGGTATTTTTGTTTTTCAAGAATTACACAAATGCAATACTTTTGAAGCGTCTCTAACGACGGCTTATATGCGCTTTTCTCCAGCAATTTGTATACAATATTGTATTAGTGAGTTAAAGTGCTTCAATATAGCTCAAATCCAAAGGATTGGCGTAGATCATCTGTGTACACTAGTTCCACTGCGGGGAGACGGAGTTGAAAACGGCTCCCGCAGTGGGCTGGACTTGGAAAAATTGTCCGAGTGGGGACTTTGAAAAAATTTCAAAGGTCCCAGGCGAGAAAAAAGTGGGCCAAAAATATATTGTTTAAAAGTCTATCTCGACGTATTCGCCTGAACAACTTCTACTTAAAATTAGCGGCGAGCACATTTTTGGCAGAGGCGCTTCGGCCGGCGGGGACTCTGAAAAATTTCGGATCCGGCCGGCGAAAAGTTCCTCTTAGAGGCCAGCAGCTGGGGCCGGGCGAAAAGGTGCAAAGGGGTTCCGATGCTATATGATCGGCAATGAGGAAACTTGTCTCCGGAA
>BOPP01000211.1:141296-162262 GCA_017312745.1 Gryllus bimaculatus
TGGATAATTACTGTAGGTATAATTAAGGCGATTTCTACGTCGAAAATTAAGAAAATAATTGCGATTAAGAATAATCGTAGTGAAAATGGTAAGCGTGCAGATCTTTTTGGATCAAATCCTAATTCAAATTGTGAAATTTTTTCTCGGTCTAGTATGTTTTTTTTGATAAAATTATTGATAGTAATATTAAAATGATTGTGAGAATTAAAGTAAATATAATGATAATTGAGGTGATTAAGATTACTTATTTTGATAGTCAATCCTTTTAATTGGAAGTTAAATATACTAAATAAGTTAGATCATTTGATGCTAATCTTGTAATGTAAATAAATAATACTAATATACCTCCTAGGAAAATTAAAAATAGAATATAAGAGAATCAAAATGAGTAGGAGATTGATCCTGTTATAACACAAATTATTATTGTTTGGATAATAATAAGGAGGGTAATAGCTAGAGGGTGATTTATTATAATGAAGGTGTTGATTATTAATATTAATATAGTAAATGTAAGTATAAAAATATCAGAGAGTAGTTTAATTAAAATACTAGTTTTGGGGATTGGTGATTGATAAATTTATCTTTCTCTGAAGTTTTAAAAGATGTTCTTAATTTGTTGTTTACAAGACCAATGTTTTATATTAAACTATTAAAATTTAATGTTTGCTTTTTGTTGTTTATTAGTAGTAATGTTTTGTTATTTTAGTGGTATTTGGATTTATTGTTCTAAACGGAAGAACATGTTAATTATTTTGTTAAGTTTAGAATATATGGTATTATTTACTTTTTTATTAATGTTTTGGTTGGGAGAATTTCAGAATGAGTTATATTTTTCAATAATTTATTTGGTATTTGCGGTTTGTGAAGGTTCTTTAGGACTTGGTATTTTGATTTCTATGGTACGTTCTCATGGGAATGACTTTTTTCACTCTTTTATGGTATTACGATGTTAAAATTTATTATAATATTCTTGTTTATGATTCCTCTTTTTTTAAATGGAATATTTTGATGAATGGTTCAGTTTATATTTTTTTGTTAGCTTTTTTATTTATAATATCTATTAATTTGAGTGGAAATATTGAAGGTTTAAGTTATATACTAGGATATGATTTATTATCTTATGGTTTAATTTTATTAAGATTTTGAATTTGTGGACTAATGATTATAGCAAGAGTTTCTAACTATATATATAATTAGTTGTAGTTTTCTTTTATAACAGATGAACTTTCTTTGAATTGGGTACAGTATAAATTTATTCGTTATTTTTGTAATTTTGTGAAAATCATTTTGGCTTCATGAAAATTCGTATAATTAAAGTTTCAGTTGTACCTGATGAGGGAGTCTCCGAAGTCAAGTAAATAAAATTATGTCAATAAATCTCTGGCAGTTTTTATTCTGGTTGTCCATAATTTAAAATAAGGGACTAAACAACAAGTAAATGGAATAATATTGTGACAACCAATTTAAAAACTTAATCTTAATAATTCAATTGTTCATTTAAGGACGGGAACATTACTGTTGCCAACGCCGTGAAAGAAAATTATGGCGCATGGAGTAAAAATTGCCTTTGGGTACTGGAGTTTAATCAACGCCACCTACGTATGTCTATTTAGAAGGCGTTGTGAAAAATTTGGTTTCATTCCCGGCATACGAAGTTCGCGGGGCCAAAACACGTTTTTGGGAATTTGTTTACATCTTATGGCCGAATGCGAAAAAAGTATCTGTTCTCCCTCAGAAGCTAGGCGACGAATAACACCTTAGATGTCTTGATTGGTATACGGGAGTGATCTATCAGTGACTAACTGATCCGCTCACACGCACGGCATATCCACACTCGAGAGTTACTCAAATACTGTGTAGGGATAAAAGAGTTAACACTTCTCCCTTTTTTCTTTCACTTTTTTAACATGTTTATTCTATTTTTAAAAATTAAAATAATGTATTATAAAACCATATCTACTAGTAATTATTAATTCTAATGTTTTAATTTGTTTACATTCTCTTGTATCATGAAACTGATAATGATGGCTAAGCCATTAAAAGCTGCTCTTGTAATAGTTGCATCTTGTAATAAACAATATTGTTAGCAAATGAAATCACTTATCAATATTTAATTTTAAATGTCAAAGACAACTCACCGCCAAACCAATAACCATATTTTAAAATTGTGTTTGATAATTGCGAGCCTGTTTCTAGTGCGCCACCTGTAGCAATAATAATTGCGTTCTTCAACCTTGCAATTGTACTAACTTTTTGGTGAGTCCCCAGCCGGAAACATATGCCTCCCCCACGGGATAGACGTCAGCTTCTGGGAGCCTGGCTGCACTCACAAAATCGTTGAAATTGAAAGGTTCTTGCACTCGGATGATGGCTATGTCGCTGTCGCCTACATTTTGAGCCTCTTGTGTAGACCTGCAAGCAACAGAATAGACAAGTGAGCCTAAAGAACTTCGACTTTTGAAGGACGTATAGGTATTGTTGTGAGTTTTCGTTGGCATTAACAATGAAATAATTATATGAGTCGTCATTGCCAACAATATTCTTTATTACAATTGCAGCTTTCGATGGCTTAGCCATCATCATCAGTTCTTGTACTAACAAGAAAACAAATCATTAATAATGATTTTTTTCTTGTACTAGAAATCTGATGATGATGGCTAAGCGATCGAAAGCTGCTATTGCAATAAACAATATTGTTGGCAATAACGACTTATATAATTATTGCATTCTTTTTAAGCAAGGCTACGTCAATGGAACTACCAATGGCGACTCATGCATGTAAAGATGTACCTAAACTACTTCAAATGAATTAATCACGCAGCAAATTAGAGTATACGCGGCCGCTTGCAATGGGATTAGAGATGATATCCATCCATTAGATTAGACCCTTCATCCGGACTTCAACCCACGATAAAAATTACACCGTGTTTCCGCAACAGCGTATGCAAGCGTGAAATGCCCGCGACTGTTCGTACTGCCAATACGAAACTCAGTTACACCTGCACTTCCAATCGCCAAACCTTGTTGTCCGTTGGCCTCTATCTGGTAATTGAAATAATAGCACTTTAAGTTCAAACGCAAAGCAAATATCGTTCTTGAAATCAAACAGCCAGAATCAATCGGCAATTGTTTCCTTCTTCATTTCCGCATATACCTTGTTCATTGCTTTAAACCACCAACGAACTTGCTGAATTACTTTCCCCATGATTTTGATAAAACTCCATCCTGAAGTCGCTACTAATTAGGGTTTAAATAAGAATTTCAAATTAATATTTAACCACCCTGCATACCACCGGCGTTCGTACTCTTGCTAACGCAACCCAGTCCCCTTCAACAACATTCCGTCATGATAACAGACGCTCCACCCCTTAACTGTTATTTACCACAAGTTCATATATCTCTTACAAAGTTCATCAATATATTTAAAACTGGGAGTTGGTTTATATAAAAGCTGTTATCTGCGACACTGTGTGACCCAAAGTTGGCACATCTACGTGTATTTTCACCGATTGGGTATATATGCTGTTAATTTTGGTGTAACTACCACATGGCACTGAAGAACCAAATTGCGATTCATTTTAATTCAATTTCAATTCAAAGTACGGTTGACCTGCGGGCTTCATACAATTATAATATTATAATAATAACCCTATATTTTATTTCACTTTAAACAGGAATCTATTCAATTCACATTCGTTTTCACATTTCGTGAAAACAGATAATGCAATATTTCGTTGAAAAATATTATTAGTATGAGAAATGAAAGAAACTTGGTTAAGAAAATAAGTTGTGAAAGAAAGTGACAAACATAAATATGCACAAAATAATTAAGCTACGTCAAAAATGTTAAAGACACTTGAAATGTTGAGTTTTTAACTTACCGTTACCCGAAATCCACATTATTGAAGCAAAGAACCAATATTAGAAAATGCTCAATGTTTTGTATTCAATAAATTATTATTTTAATTGATACTTATCAACGTTTTATTCACTTACGTAATATAGTTGGGGTGTACGTAAACACTTCTGATCATCCGCCTTTGCTCTTTCTCATGGGGTCGATTCAATAAGTTGTTGCCTGCAACAATCTTTCACCCCAAATCCCACACTCTCTCAGTTAACCCAAACTATCTTTTGGCAGTGTCAGTGGGGAAAGAATGTTCGAGGACGAAAAGCAGAAGGAAAGAAGTAAGAGCGTAGTAAATGGAATTAAAGCTTCATATTGTATTGTATGACAATGTACTTGTACATACCCTTCAAAGACAAATTTTTGTCGAACAAGAATCAATTAATATTTTTAAAAAGCTTCATTGTATGCATGGCAACGGAAACGGTAACGGTAACGGCAACTATTACAGACGCAATGACATTGACAATAATAATCAAAAAAATTGGGTGTTTGCAACGAACGGAACAAGTCGTGATATATTCCTGAATCTTAAATATCAAGAACGGTTATCGATAACCAACAGACCTTGATAATGATGGTGATAATGATACGAATAAGGAAAGTTATAGGGGTGATTATGATAACAATGTAGTATAAACCGTTCACTTATTAATATAGTTTCACAATGTCTCCAGAAAGCATGTTGATTTGGTGATATTCAGAATTTAAGGCAACATTGCTTTAAAAAAATATATGTAGCAGAAATTGCAGTGTATTGCGAAATAACTCGTACCTGATAGTCCTTGTAGTCTCTCCAAAGACAATGGGCTGCGGTGAGTACGGTGTTTTCATTCAAAATACATCCTCCGCAACAATGTTCTGGAAATCCGGAATATCTATTTCTCCGAATGGACACTTGGAAAGGAAACTCTCCTAGAGAACGATAATAGTTATTCATGTAACAAGTTCTCTAAATTACTATATAAGGACGTATAAGATGCAAATGATACAGAACATTACTTCTTTGGCTGGTTATATTTTAGAGATGGAAATAACAATCATCACCGCTTATTCGTGCTGCAAAGTCTCGTGATATATTCACATTCTAAGATTTACCTGCTTTGATTAAAACATGTCGTACCCAGAGTCCTTCAAATCTGACCAATTTGTGATTGACTAGACATGTACGATGAAGTCGAAGGCTTCCTCGGCCAGAGTCATGTGCGTGATCTTGGCTGTCCGGGTGACGCCGCGTCGAAGGCTGTGTTGCTGACGTTTCGACCATCTTGTCGTGGTCTTCCTCAGGGCTGGTATGCGGCTCAGCATACCAGCCCTGAGGAAGTTTTACAACTTGCTAGGCTCAAAATTTAGGTTTTATTTTCTTAGAAAATCTACTGAATACTGGGAACACAAGTATTAATTTCTCTTTTAAATCCTTTGTTGCGCGTGGAGAATTCAAAATTGATTTCCTGGGAATTGAATACCACACAAACTATCAGTTTATCTTTAATTTACTTCATTTTTTACTGTCTCGCTACCACTACCGTTGTAGAGAGAAAATTTTGTTATGCTGCCCGAAAAAATGGAGAATTTTTGGGACTAAAACTTTAATTGCAGGGCCTGGTAACAAAAAAGTGGAGAAATCCAGATTCTAAATTGAGAGACAACATCCTCTAACCCGTGGTGTAGCCAGAATCCATATTTTGTGGGTTACCAAAAAATCTATTGATGGTAAAACGTCTATCTGCCTGTGAACAAACCTAGCGGTTAAGCTGTTCATCCGATTTTCTATAAAATTTATATTTCAGAATCGATCAGGCAGATGTCGCGGCTTGTTGAATTTAAAACCGATATTTTAATTTTGGGTGGTACTTTAAATGAAGTCCCTGGGTCATATTCAAAATTTTAAAAAGAAATGCTTCATCATTTATTATTAAATTTTGTTGTTGTTTAGTGTAAAGGACTTTTAAGAGAACGATGTATGTCTTATGTTGGTTAAAAACTCTTTATTTTCGAAAATTGCAAAAATTCAACGTTTTTTCGGCGTCTTCCGACTAATATAATTATTATGATGATACACTTTTTGAATTAAATATGTTCTTCAAAAGCAGAACTTCAAACAAGTTCGTGTTAAATTATTTGAAAATATGAGTATTTTTTGTGTAATTTGGCCACGAACACAGACGACCGCTCCCAATTAACTGCGCTACATTTTATTTTATTATATTTTTTATTATTTATTATATTTGTAAAATGTCATTTTAAATTGAGTCCTTTAAAAGTGTGTTAAATGTGAAAACGTATAGATGATATCGTTTTCCTTAACAAGATGTGGGAATGAAGAGTAATGCTTATAAGGACCAAGTAATTTTGGTGAATATAAAAATATTCTACATAATTATTATATTTTTCTATCCAGTTTCATTTTCGTACTGGCGGTATCAACAATGCGAATTGGTATCCCATACGAAAAAGTGGTCATTGTTGTAGATCCCATTCTTGAAGAACGTATTGATAACAGAAGGCGATAATGACGACTGCCTTTCGTTTGCATTAACATAAATTAATACATTTATGTATTTGTAGGATATCACAAAACTATAGTGTTTAATAATTACTATAATATATTTTTAGATTTATTTGGATTTGTTTGCCAACACTGTCAATATTGTATTATTTATTAACTTTTAATTATTTGACTTTCTCGCATACTGTTCACGTAGAATATTGTAAGGCTAAAAAACTCGTCGAATATGTTCCTGTATATATTGCGTACCTCAAACAATGAATTTAATACAGGAATATATTTTCATTTAAAGTATAGAAATAAATATTTTGTTTAAAACTATTTAAATTTCGCACGAAATGTTCTACAATTTCAAATGCGTTTAACAAAAAATAATAATTGTGATGTGTTAGTTTGGAGAGAAAGTGTGGTATAAAGAGTAGTAGATAACTGTTACTAAAGACGAGAAACTGCATGCTGTTTTAGTTCCCGTAGTAATTTAGATATTACAGTGAATGTGCCTTCATGGAATACATAAATCACGAAAAGAAATAGTTCAAATCCTGACCTCAAAATCTAATGAAACGACGAGGGGGAAAATACCAGTCGTACGGGATAAGATGCATTTCGAATTACGAGTTGGTCTCAAAAACTGTTCAGAAATTGGCGGTCTTGACAAGTTCCCTTCAAAACTCAAGAATTAGATATTTAGTTCGGCCCAGTACGTTGTCCCAAGTGTATATTTAATTGTTTCTCATTGTCGCAGGTCGTGATGATCGTATGAAATAGACAAAATGGAAATAGATTTAAGGAAGGTTCGCAAAATTATCGCAAAATTAACCAATACATTTTTTTCCTTGACTAAGTTCTGGTCGCTGATTATGGTATTAAGAAATCGTTACCGCACTTTGATGTAATTAAAGTGTGTGAAAAATTATAATCTCTGTTCTGTATAATGTGCTGTAAAAATACTGTAACAGATGCCGTACAAATACTGTGTTTATTAATTGTTTATACTTGCTTTGGAACCTCAATATGTGAGTAAATTGTTATTTTCCGAAGCTCTTATAAATGTGAACGTCTAACTACTTATCGAGTTCTTTAAAATACCATTAGGTATCATTGGGCCACATTTGATAATACTTTTCGCCTGTGCCTAACAAATGGTTTAATATTCTGTCCCCTTCCATTGACATTGATTGTTTTATAATTATCGGCTGTTTCCTCAACTTAATAATTTTAAAAACACACACTTTGTTATGGGAGATATTTGAGGTGTACACTATCTTCCCCCATGGCATAAAAGACTCCTGTAGTAATAGGCCGGCCCCTCTGCAGTTGACAGAATGATGGTCAATTAACGCTTTCGTTCCCCCGTTGGGGAAAGCTGATGTAAACAGAATTATACTTCACTTGTACTCAAAGTACCAATAACACACTGCCGCTTTTAACCCCCCCTCTCTCTCGCGCTCGCGAACCATTGACGTGAGACTAGCGCGCAACACACGATGTTGGTTCGGCCGCTGGGAAGCCACCGCGTGCAGAGACCTTGCTCTCTAGCCAGTGTTCCAAATCCTGCCCCCGTTGGGACTCGAATCCTAGACCCTCCGCTCAGAGGTTCTGCAGTCACATCGGTCGGTGCCCTGAGCCACCTAAGCCGGTACCGGAGGAGGATAACACGTGCGCAAATTGTTGTCTCCCTCCCCCATAGGTGAAATACGTTTTTTTGTCGACAAACAAACAAAAAGTAAACAATATAAACTCACCTGGTACAGCTTCACGCCCTCCCACGACCAACTTCTGATAGCTCGACAGAAAGGAGTCAGGTAGAAGCTTGATGGGCTTCGCACCTGCAACACAAGACGCCCTGCACTTCACCCTCCACTTCAGCCTCCACCTCAGCCTTCACTTCAGCCTTCACTCTCTTAGTAAGAGACGCAGCACAAATGAGACTCCTCGCCCAAGAGGGATGTCATACTTTCATCTAACTTTAATATTTTACGTGAATCTTAATTTAGGGCGTAGAAGTAATTGTGAATTGACGCTCTTTATGTACCTCACTCACGCTGATAGCGACCCAAACATCAATGCACATAGGCGACGAAAATAACTTACATAGAACTGACATAGAATTAGAAATGAAGAGTGATGAATATACTTACCAACATCGTTCCATGCTTTAAATATCAAAAATCTAAATAAAGTCTCGAAGGGAATTCGTTTCATAGTTAGTTTGCAACTATAATCTATTCAATATGAAAATACTGAATACTGAGGTCTAAGAGTAGATTCCTTTTTCAGTACTGTCTCTTAAGTGAGATAGTTATCCCTTCTTATATTACATACGTCGATATCTCTCGATAGTACCACACAGATACTGCACAGTTAAGTCCAATGTAGAGGGATTCACCTTTACTCATTTTCTAATCCTGTGCACGTGAAAGAGAATATTATTGGAAAGAAACGCCTACATTCCTTTGTTTAATGCGCATGGTTTCGCTACGTAGATCGAACGACTGACGTATTTATCATGCTTCATCTCAACAGCTTCTAATCTCACAAAGTTACGCGTCACACAACCACCCACGCATGTAAATTTCAACACCAGTTTTAACAATATTTCAATAATCCTCAATAAATCCACGGAAGAACGAGGTAATACCCATTTTACCATTTCAATGTTAGTAAATTTGATGGTAGTACAATAACTTGTATCAGGCTGTGATTTAGCAACAAATAACGAAATTCGCGAAGTGACGTAGCTGTATAGTTTATTATTGAACGCAACTGTGCCGAGGTCAGAGTATGCGGTGGAGCAGCGCTCTTGTAATGGCCCGCACGACTTAGGGGAGGAAAATAAGGGTGAATTAATATGCAAGACTTAATTATTTAGAAGTTTTGCTATACAGCATAATTTGTATGAAAGAAAACACTTTGTATTTTAAGGTTGAAAATGGTGTTCGAGAATCTTTTCCTTAATGGGAACAAACGTAAAGATGAACGATCTTAAAGATCAAATCACTTCAGTTCTACTAGAACGTCCACCCGGACTCTTAATGCCGTCATATTTATCACATCTAACTTTCAAGGCAAATTGACGCTTCGCTATTTGTGTACAATTTTATGATCGAACTCGGAACTTCGATGTAGTCGACGATGATATATCATCGTTGTGCCTGTCCAAAGCATAATTTCCAAAACACTACTCCAAAGTATTTTTGACGAACACTTTCAAGACACACTTGAAGCTTCAGTAAGCGAATCAAAGTTCGTAATGGGTGTACGGTCTTCGGCATACACGATTAACAAGAAAACCTAATAGAGTCTGACTAACGCAGAATATCCAACGCTATTGATGCCAAAATATTATACTTTGTCGTATTCTACTTAAGTAAAATAGAGAAAGTATTCTAGGACTGCGACAAGTTTGTTCGACAGAAAAGCTTGTTTTGTAGACACCTGATACCGAAAAGCGTGGATATTCTTGTTCATATGTCGTTAATTCCTTCTTTCACGTCTTGTGAAGGCAGAAGTGAAAATCAAGGTTTTGTGGGTCCGTAATAAAAAAAATTATTCACATGAAAACGTCTCACTGGCGGACTTCCCAACTGCCCGACATCCGCAGTCTATCCGACAAACTGTCTATTCGTCTGTATGTCTGTATGTTTGTGCATCTGCCCGTTTGTGCATCGTTTGTAAAAAACACTTAGAGTCTAAACTATTCATAGCACTTTTTTTCTAAATGAATATTCCTCGCTTGATATGACCCGACCCGAAGCATTTCGATTTTGGAAAACATTATTAAACTTTTAGGTTTGAAATTTCATTAAGCCTTTTGGGAATTGTTGCAAAAATTGCTCGCCATTATTTCTTTACAATTTTGTAAGAATATAGTGAAATACACTTACTAAGATGTGATAGGTCAGATATTCACTGCTAACTCTGTAATTTCAAAATTCCACAGCTTCAATTTTTTTTTCGGCGTATTCTTTCCTCCACAATATTGAAGACATAGACTTTTTCTTCAAATGAAAAGGCACCCTCGGATAAGGTGGCAAAAAGTTCCCGTAAAGCAGACCTGCACAACGCCTGCTCCCGAGGGCATTCCGCGCTTAAGAGCCAGCCGTCTGCCCGCGAGAGCTGCGAAAGTGCAAGTGCGAGGAGGGGGAACAGCTTTGTGGGGATGGGAGTGCCGTCCCATTTGCACAGAAGGGTCGTCGTGGTGCGTAGATTGAAAGCCTGGGCGTCTAACGCAACGATCCAAGCCGTGAAATTACTTGCCTAGTTATGTAAATGGACAATCTACCGTATTTGTAGATACAAGTGCCATATTTCTCTCTTCTATGCACTGCTGTAAATCGACATTTAAAAAAGTATGCTCATTGTAACTTGTAAATAATATTTTAATGCTGGGGCATCGTTTAAAACTGTATTATGTAATTTTAACTAACAAAAGGTACAATTTAATAATTGATTTATTACAGAATGTTATAATCTTCAAATAATAAAAAACGGAGATAATATAGAAGAATGTTATAATCTTCAAATAATAACATAACGAAGGAAATTGAGGAAAATGTTATAATCTTCAAATGATTAGCTCAAATGATGGGCACTTGTGTCCTTTACAATGAAGTACTAGAAATATTATATACACTATAAGATATGCAGAGTACCTGTGTACCAAGAATATATTTGTATAAATGAAAAATGAAATATATCCTGATATATTATATTAGATCATGTGGTCTGATGATGAGGTTAATTACACCTCGAAACGTTGTATAACAAATACAGTTTCAAGAGATCAATTAAATAAATATGTATTTTATATGAGACTAATGAGGTGTGTTGTCTATAACTAAGATTGAAGCATTATAACCATTTAAAAACATTAAATTATTTGTCAAAAGTGACTTACTTAACGGTGGGAACATATTTGCATGCAATACGGATATTTATAATTACAACGCACGTCGTAAAAATCACGTTCATCAAGTGTCAGTATTAACAGCTCACCATCAGAAATCCACATACAATACATGTACGCATGCATTACCGCATGACGTTAAACAATTGAACTCGGTTCACAAATTTAAGTTAAAAGTAAAGTATTTTCTGCTGCATAACTGTTTTTATACAAAATAGAGATAACTGATTATCTGAAAGAAAAATAATATTTATTTTAACAAAACAGTGATGTATAATTAATTAGTTTACATTTGTATTGTAAATCTGAATCTGAACCTATTCGTATACTAATGTGTGTGTGAGTGAAATTATTTCAGAAGACTTCAAATGCAGTTTTCTGAAAACTCAAAACTTTTCAAGAGAAAAACAGCTTTAATATTCGTATTTACCGTAGCTCTTAGGCGCAATCTTCTTAAAAGCGGCTCGAAATTTTTCAAAACAAACTGACATTTCGGACGAGATTTAACTATTCTTTAACATTCTTAAAATAATATTTCCGTTCTAGTATTAAGAAACCAAAAAATTAAGACAAATTTAAAAAAATGTACTTTGGGCACCTTTAATAAATGGTGTAGCCAGAATCTCTGGTTTTTGGTCCTTGATGCGGAAATTTCAACCGACGGCAATGCGTCCGTTTGTCAGTCTGTTCGTCTGTCTATCCGTCTACGCACACAAGTAGCGCCTAAACCATTCACAGGATATATTCCAAATTGAAGAAACACCTGTCCATCTGGCTCGAGTCGTAGCTTTGGGGTTTTCAGATCTTGAAAATTTTGAAAGAATATTTTAATTCTTTAACATACTTTAGATACACATACTTACAAATGAAGCCCTAGGGACTTTTTCAAATTTTTGTCTAAAACTGCTCAAATTTTTTGCTTTAAATTTCTTGTAAGAATTGAGTACTATACACTTATAAAAGTAGCGTAGGTCCGAATTTCATGGTTAATTCTGAATTTTCGACAATTTGAAATGTATGATTTTTTTCTGCATCTTCCTACAACTACGAAACTGAAGATAAAGATTTCTCCTTCAAATGAAATGTATGGTCCATATTGAGTTCTTTCATTAAGGTCATGCACTTCTTTTTGAAAATTTTTGTAGTTTTCGCGCAATATTGCGTGCAATTTTTCAATTTAAAATAATTCAAAAACAATATTTTCTCAAAAATAACTCCACACTTTTCTTTAAACTTTTGGTAGAGATAGTGCGAAATGTACTCTATAGGGTGACATTAACGCCAATTGTACTTTACTTTCGTTTTTTCAAAAATGTAATTTTGTGACTTCTCTGACGTTGTTATTATTTTTCTAGAGGTAATTTGTTAACATTATTCTATTTATGACTTCATGTGCTTTAAATAATGTCATATAAAGTTTCTCGAAAACTCTACTTATGCTGTGAAAACTAAATCTATATTCCGCATTTTCAGAAACGCTCAAACGTAATTTCCTCAGAATCGGCTTCACTTTTTCCTTCTAACTTTTTGAATTATAATTTTTAATATGACGTAAAGTAATTTCGGGGTATCTTTTTTTTTCTTTCAAAAATTACACAAATGTAATGGTTTTGTAAGATCTCTCACGCCGTTAATATGCATATATCCAGCAATTAGTAAACACTATAGTATTTGTGAGTTTAAGTACTTCAACAGACGTCAAATAAGTTTTTTTGACAACTCAAAAATATTCTGTGAAAAAGAGCTTCAAATTTGAAATTTACAATAGCGCTTATACGCCATTTTATTAAAATCAGCTTCAATTTTTTTCAAACAATATTGCAATTTAGGATCAGGCTTTACTGTACTTTAGTATAGCTTAAAATAATATTTCTGTTCTAATATTAGGAAACCGAGGAATTAAGAAAATTTCAAAGAATATACTTTGGCCGGCGATAGATGGCAGCCAGAAAGAGTGTGTGATGAGCTCGCTCATGTTGCTACCAGAGACCAAAGAAATAGAAAAATAATACAGGAAAATCTGTGCCATTCTATAACATCATTAGTTTAAATTTGTATGGAATATCCTCGCTTTGGTCCTGTTGAATTGAAAATGACACTGGTATAGTTTTAAAGTAATTTAATTCATTAAAGGGACTTCATGACTTGAATATCTACAGTTTTACTCAAGTAAATGTTCTGCATAATACAATAGTGTGCGAATTAATTGGGACAAGATCGTATTTTACTAGAAATTGAAGTTGGTTAGCTGTAACTGTAATTTTATCCGCCCAATTGTTGGACATTTGGTGGACTATTGTTGCCTTGGCTCTCAACAACAAATGAAGGTCCCCATGCAGACCAGTTGAGTGCTTCTGTGTGTAGCAGCAGGGTGAGTGTTGTTTCTGTGTTTTCGACATGAACATTTTGTGTTTTTGTTAAAATGGATATTTCACCACAGAAGCGGGCAAAAATTGTTGCTCTTCGTGAATCCACATCTATGACTATAAGAGACATTGCCTCCGTTGTTGGTGTAGGAAAATCTAGTGTTTCAATCCTTATTAGTGCTTATAATAATGCCTCATTGTCTCAAAAGACAAAAGGCAGATGTGGACGAAAACGAAAAACCACCCCTAGAACTGACAAAACTCTACTTAGAAGCAGTAGAATTATTCCTCACAAGACAGTAAGGCTTTGGTTGCAACAGGTTCTTGATTGTGCACGGAATCCAATGAAGAAGCAGTTGTCAACACCTGCCATGAAGAAAAAACGGTTGGCGTGAGCCAAAATATATCAATCTTGGATCTCTAATGACTGGAAACTAGTAATTGTCAGTGATGAGTCACATTTTATTGTTCAAGGTTACAGAGCAAGATTTGTCAGATGAAGCACCTACCAGACAGGGAGAGTTGATCATCTTGAACAGACAGTAAAATACCTTCCCAAAAAATGTTTTGGGGTTTCTTCACTTCAAGTGGACCTTGGGCACTAGTTGCAGTTGATGGTATAAGAAATTAAACCAAATACATGGAAATTCTTAGACGGGTTGTATCTTTCCTACAGGCCTTTGCAGATGGTAGAGGAACATTTCAACATGACCTGGCCCCGTTTCACATTTTTAAAGTAAGTCAACAAGTGCATGGAAGAAAATAACATTACTGTACGTCAGTGGCCTGGTAATTCACCAGACTTAAATTCTATTGAGAATTTGCGGAGTTTGGTGAAAAGTCGTCTTGGTAGAATGGACTGTTCAACAAAAGAAAGCAGATTAAAAAATGTGATTAACATGTGGTTTCGTGACAACGGAATTCGAAATATTTGCTCTATACTGGTCGAATCTATGCCACAACGTGTTTAGAAGCTCATTTCAGCTAAATGAGGACATACTAGTAACTAATATGTAGTTCACAAATAAGTGTATTGTACCTGTAGTAATAAATATCCTCATTTATAGTTAAATCGACTTGTTCCAATTAATTTGCACACTGCTGTATATCATCAGAATTATTGGGATTAAAAACGTATTTATACTGGTGGATAATGAAGTTGAGTGTGAAGGTAAAGTTATCAAATCATAAGCTTTCATTTTTAATGATGTAAAGTCTAATTTGCATTTTAAAGACTATTAATGGTTTGCAATTGTTGGGTACCTTGTATCGTGGAGTATAAAAATGAAAAATGTCCTCCTTTTCGTTGAAATATCCTCCATTGGGTAAAAATTTCACTCTGCTTGTATTTTACGAGATAATGAGGTAACTTTGTTTTTTTCAAATCGTTCTATACTTACTTTTTAGTTTCTCATTACGGGCGTAAAAAGACGAATCAAATTATATACGTATTGTCATATGTTATATAAGCATTTTGTGAGCAATTGTTATTTTTCGTGACTCGATTTAAACGGATATTGTAACGCCCTGAGCGCACATTCAAAATATCCGTTAAATACTATCGTACTACGTTGCAGAAAGCCCGGTGCGTGGGCAACAGTACCCTAACAAATTGTCAAGGACACGCGTAGAGTCTGTTTAAGACAAAAAGTTTTTCTTGAGTGAGTTAGTTGCAAAATATTAAGTTTTTGAAAGTTTCTTAAAAATACTAAGACAGTATTGGAAAATGAGACTTACCGCCCGCTTTAAGCGTTTTTCTTCTATGTGCGGAAGCAATTTAAAGAGAACTTTTCGCGCGGGTTAGAGAAAATTTTTTTTTAGAAATTGCATAATTTCAAAGCAGAAATTAATTCAAAAACGAAGAAAAACCAATTTAAATTATGGAAACATTCCTCATAATATTTCCAAATCTATTCGAAAGAACAATTTTTCATTAAAAGAAATGACTGTCTATCTTCCAATATTTTAGTGATTTTGACCACGCCGAAAAAATTAACTTTTGCCGTCTGTCGAAAAAATCAAGGATATCAACGAAAGTTGAGTCTTGCGTAATTTTTCATGAACGTAATTTTCGCTATCGACAACCAATATTTAATAATCAAATTTGGACCAATGTTTTGGTGAATGGTTTAGAAACTGTCTCAAGAACTATAATAAAGGAAACGACCAAAATTGAAATAACCGTCTCAAATTTACGGAGCCCGAACATCAACCAGATCGCGCTACGGAGCCGAAAACATTCAACAGATTCGAGAAAGAAATATCATTTTCGGAAAAAATTCAGCGAACGATTTTTGCGCTAGCGTTAACCACACACAGACACATAGAAGGACAGACAGGACAGACAGACAGACAGGCGGTAAGGACAGACAAACAGACAGACGAAGACACGCGTTTTGCAATTTGTTTGGTAACGCAGGACCCCTTAAAAGATGTATCAAAAATACACAACGTAGGTAGTATGAAGTAATTTACTATTATTTAGCGACTACAATGTTATCCACGTTTTCGGTTAACCAGGGCCCGACAATAAATTTTTAGTCGAAATCTATTCGTTCTTTCCCGCAGGCTTGTACTAATACTCTCTCTAAGACGCGGTTCAGCAGTTCGCCGATAAAGTAAAAGCGCCGGATAGTCGGGACGTCGGCTAACACTGAATATCCGTAACTGCCCCGGGCTCGCAGGGTCCCGTGTTCGATCCCGCCTCGGACATGGATGTCTGCGTGTGTTGTGGTTGTCCTTAATGTTCTTCCTTCAGTTCCCCCTACAGGTTAAACATCACAGGTGGTGATAATGAACGAGGTTTGTTAAACGTGACCTGTAAAAAAGTAAGAACACAAACTATGCTTTCCGGCTGCAGGGGATTTCTGGGCCCGCTCACCCAGGCGAGCGTGGTGATCGGGATTCGGACCACTGCGTGCTACGACACCACGCTGCGTCACCTGACCGCGGGTGTCCGCTTTTCGCCAGTGGATCGACAGCAAAACGCCCGGCTTCTGCCAATCCCACGGCTGCTGCCCAGAATGGGAAAACAATAAAAATTGCTCTCATCTTGTACAAAAAATAATGCCAAAAACTTGTGATAAAAGAGTATATCAAAACGATTTTTTTCTTCTTTGTTCATTACCTTGTAACCCATTAGGCGGTCCAATGACGCGAAGATGGACAATGAAAAATAAATTTGTTATTTCAGTATATTTCGAAATTGTAATTTAAAAATTTGTGTAAGTGTCAGAAAACGAGTTCTCTTTTCGTTAAACTCTTGTATCAGCTTGGTATACACTACAAAATTGATTCAATTTTTTTCCTAGCGTCAAATGTAGTCGTCTTTTGCACCGATTTTAGTTCTTATGGAATGAAAACCAATGGTAGAATGCTTCCAATTTTAAACTTTTCCTCATTCAATTATCAGACCAAGCGATATAAAATATCGGCGACTATGTTATGTGCGACGACATGAGAACACAAAATGAGGCTTGAAAAATTACTCAAGGCATAAACAGTTGTGCCTTATTACAACGCCGGAGTTTCGAACTCGTACCGAAAACAATGGCGGCAGCCAAATATAACCCGAAGATCCAAATCAAAGCACTGTCGTTGCCAAGAGGAGAATGTCTGTTGTTAATAGTCGAAGGACATCTAAGTCAAATAGAATAACCAAAAGCGGGCCACGTCGGCGTTTGCAGAATATTAATATCCAACTATAAGCACTTCGGGGCTCATTCGCAAAACCTGTCTGCTTAGGCGCCCCTGGCTCCTGATAACGGCGAGACTCACCACAGGCTCGTGTTCCGGCTCTTTATCCGCCTTGGCGAGCCCTAAGTCCGCGTGCTGTTCAGCAGCATGTGCAACTTGAATGATTCCATGCATCCATAACAAAAGAGGTCAAAGACGAAGGATTCTATTATATTTAAAATCTACTAGGCGGAACCCGAAGAGATTGGTTCTGCCCTTCTCTTTCTTTCTTTCTTCCCTCTCCCTTTCTCTAGCCGTTCCGTCCTCGGATCTCTCTCCATTCTTTCCCCGGCTCTCGCCAACACTCTATGTCGCTTTTCTTCTGCCGTCCCTCCACCTGTCGGTCCCTCTCCCTGTCGGTCCCTCTCGCCTGTCCTTGTCCTCTCCCTGTCGTCCCTCCCCTGTGTGTCCTCTCCCTGGTCTGTCCCCTCTCCTGTCGGTCCCTCTCCCTGTCGGTTCCCTCTCCCATGTCTGGTCCCTTCTCTTGTCGGGCCCTCGGTCACCATGTTGTCCCTTTACAAACTACTTTCTCCAGTAAAATAACCTCCTCGAGAAGCGGTTTTGTTTTTCTTTTGCCATAATACACTTTTATTTATGAATTCAGGTAGTATACATAAGTGACTAGTTTTCTTTCTTCTCAGTTGTCTCTATTCACCATACCACGTAAAGTATTTCCTCGCGATGATCGTACGTACAGGTGCCTAGTTTACTTTTTTCGAAGTTCTGTCTCTCAGTTCCTTTCTCATATATATTTTATTATACAACGCCTCTTTGGATTTAAAACATTAGTGTGTTTAAAACATCAGCCAAGAACGTCCCTGTCTCGAACGTCTTTCTAGTCCTCCTATCTCCCTTTCATTTCTTATCTCCACGGTTCGACCAATGTTCAAGGGATTGGCACAAAATGCTCGTAGTATTATGCATGTAATATGTTATTTTACAATATCACGAAAATATGTGGAATTTTAAACAAAGTGGCATTGTCTCTAAGTATTGAAAAACTCGGTACAGACAGATGATTAGCAGGTACGACGCATATATCATAATAAATAAAGATCCCCAAATTTAATAAAGACAATAGTTTAAAAGTTTTATTAAATTATTTCGCACAAAACAGCAATGCAATTTAAACGAGAGCACTATTACAATAATGATGTGTCGACAATTGATTTTCTATTCTCAATTCAGGGCGTGAACGTACATAATTTATGAAAGGAAACCAATTAGAAATTGATATTTATGATGTTAATTTCTTTTTGTATAATGTATGAACGTACAAGCACTAATGAAGATGGACAATAAAAAAGACATTGTCGAACGTCGTGAAAGATTTGTAATAATCTGTTTAAAAAAACTTGTCGTACAATATATTAAAAATTCCAATATATATTTTGAATGAGTATATTCAGGAATAACATGATGCATCTATGGGGCGCGAGAACGTTGACCTGTCAAACATCTGGGCATGACAAGTGTGCCTAAAACGTCAGGACATTTCAGATGTGTAACTGCGATGTTGGTTAAAATATCCTTTTTCATCGAGGAAATGTTCGTTGCATGATGTCGACACTTTTATTTGTCGTAGAAAGATTGTAAACACTAACCTGAGACACAATAATGCTTGACTGGATCACTTGTCCTAAGAGTCTCTTCCATGTAAACGAATGTCAAGAAATAATCATATTCCCATAGGAGGAAACCGAACAGACCAGATAATATGGATAACTAATGCAAGGAAATAAAAGAAACAAGTTTGATATCTGTTACTTCAAAGGGACAAAGGAATCAATCAAACAAAGTTTGATTATCTTCGTGACAAAATTTACTTGTGGATGGAGTTGGAGTATGAAAGAAGTTTTCGCCCCATTAGTACTGTATATCTTTGATGTTCCTTATATTAAGCCTTGAAGGCATCTTGATTAATTGTCCATCCTAACATTCACCTGTAGTATTTGGAACTCATGTCAATCTTTGAATACTAAGTAGGTTCTCGTTGCTCTTTATTCCATTGACAACTAACCAAGAGCCTTTAAGACCTAAAAATATGAACATACATGAACAAATGATATAGATACCTGTTGATGGTGAAAACTTCAGCTGAATGTATTTTATGAAGAATGTTATATAGTTTCTATAATGAATTAAATTAAACGTAATATGGTTCTTTTACTTGAACGTGAAGGGACTGTTCTAAACAAAACAAAACAGGGACAGAAGTTATGATTGAAGTGATGAGATTACCGTTAGTTGAATTTTGTATTTTTTAAAATACTAGTTTGTGTTTTGTATCTAAAATACTTTAGAAAGTTATCTTTGATTTGGTATCTAAAACTTCGGGCGAGTTTATTTGTATCTGACACTTCATTTTTAATTTATTTCCAATCCTGATGGAGGCAAGAGAAATCCTTTGATTCTTTATGAGATCGGGCGGTTGAGATCTGTGATTGTTCAGGGTAAGCAATGCTGTGTGTCAGTGTTATGATACTACAGTCTAATGGGGATGGATTTGGGATTTTTCGGTAAACCGTATAATCGGGAGGAGTGGTGTATTGCAGGCAGTGCAAAAACTATGTGAACGAGTGAAAAGGGACTTTAGATTCGAGAGTTCTTGTTAAAGAGTGTGCTGTAGCTGTGTGGTGAAGTGCGTTTCAGGTCCGTTCACGGAATATCAATTCTAAAGAAAAATCAGTTGTGAACGGTTGTAGGGCGCTAGGGTGACACAGTAGGGACAGACAAACGAGACGGACAATTTTGCCGGTAAATCGATGTTTCTAGGTATTAAGAACAAAAGATTGAAGTCGGGTGGCACCACGTGTTAGATGATTTTTGCTTAATTTTAAGATAGGATTTTCTCATTTTTCGATACCAGGACCCAGGCAATAATGCTTTTTCTGGCAAAACTTATTGGCATTTCTGACGCATGATATAGAAACTTTTTCTTCTTCGAATAATTCGTAAGAGTGGGAAAGTAACTAGTGGTGCTTCAGAATGCACAGATTTTCCCGTTTTATTTTTGATTTCCCTTTGTCTCGGGCTAGTATAGAATTTCCACATTCTCTTGCCAGTGTCATCTATCGCTTCCTTCGAGTAATTGTTGTTAATTTCTCTTAATTTTTGTGTCTTCATAACATGACGAAAATATTATTTTATGAATATAAGAACACTGAAATCACGTCCGAAATGCAATTTCTTGAAATGTTTGCTGCCGTTTTTAAAGAAATGGCACTTAACCGCTATTGTAAATATTGAAAATTGAAACTCTTTTTTTCACAAGAAAATGATTTGAGTTTTGAAAAACTTTATTGAAGTAATTTGGAAGCCTTTAACTTTACTAGCATACTACGTGTAGAATGCCAGATTGCGTAAGCAATCTTGATTTACGACAAGGTAGTAAAAATTGCGGTGAGTCTTGGAGTCATATTGAATTTAAAGTGTTTGATATTGTGGGTTCATATGTTTGATTTATCGCAATTCATATAATAAGAAAAAACCTGAATTTATTGATTAATCGCCTACTTTTATGTCTTTCCGTAAATCAGT